>VDFB02099234.1:0-10651 GCA_007258455.2 Sequoia sempervirens | reverse complement strand
GAGCTTTTGGTCAGTTTGCTATCTTAGGGTTTGCTTTTTAGCCCTTTTAGAAACCCTCTTCTTTGCATATTTAGGGGAATCACCAAAAAGTTCGTTTGTCCTCAAATCTTCACTTTGTTCCTCTGAAGGGCTTTCATTATTACTTCCTTTAGGTGATTTTGTGTCTACAGACTCATCCTTTTTAGGAGAACTAGGTGTACTGACAGGAGGCTCCTCCTCTGGGAGTTATCTGGGGTGTCTTCACCAAGCAACGAATCCCAGTCATGTTGAGGAGAGAGTCTTTTCAATTTTCTTACAATTAATAATTTAATGAGGCCATGGTGGGCTAATGAGTTTTCATGCCCCTTTTGGACTGCTTTTTGCATTTGGTTTACAGAAGAGTAAAGAAAATATGGCTGGTTCACAAACATTCCCCATCTCAAATGGTTCATAAGTCAAAATTGTTTGGCATAAACATATACATACCTCCCTTCGCAAGTGATATACTGGATGACAAATTTTTCCATGTTGTCCCAAGGTTTCGGAAGTGAGATTAATTTTGTGCCCTGACCGATAACGATTTCAATAGACTCCCTTGGTGCCAGGAACTTCTTGCGCAAGGACTCGACGTTCATCGCACATTTAGAGTTATTGGGAAATTAATTCTCTCCTGAAAGTGGAAACCCAGAGACATCAACTATGGCCTCTACTAAGAAATGGATTGTTAAGCCATAGACTTTTGCCTCCTTTCTATGGCAGGTCATTGTGAACTCTCATGCAATCTTTTCATCAAACCCTCTTAACCATTTAAAATATGTATCCCATCCTACTTGTTTGAAGATTTTCTAAGCCTCCACAACCTCCGGTGCCCTTAGTTCTTCCATGGTGTAGGGATCGAAATGGTGGCGACACTGGTCTCCTTCCATGGTGTTACCAAGATATTGTACAAGCAGAAATCATTGGCCAATGCAAAAAAATTTACTATTTTAGGGTAGTAGATGGATATCTATTATAACTTTAGCGGTGATAAATTTTGGCGGATGGGTATTTTTAGCGGGCGATTTAGCAAAAATCAAATCAAGCAATTTACACGCCCGTCCATTATGGTGACTTGCGTTTAAGTAGGTAACGATGATTATTTGGGGATAATAATCTGTTACGGAAAATTGGAAAAGACACAGTGTAAATGTGACATGATGGCATATGGTGTACGATAGGAGATTCCCCCCCCCTTGCCAAGCTCATGACCCGTCCATGGGTCTTGTCACCAATCAATGCACAAACAGAAAATATTAAATAAAATGACAAAGAGAGAAAAAATGTGAACTACCAATATCGATGATTGCCGGAGGTGACGTGGAGTGATGTGGAAATGAGTGTGGCCATACGAACGAGAGAGACACATAAGAAAATGGTGTTGACGGTACAAAGTAAGGACGCTACCAGGTTGTCGATGAGGTGATGACGACATTAGTGCAAGTAAGTAGATCACCAACTGGTGAAACAAGATGACTTGTGGGATACATCCAACTGGTGATCAACCATGTGTGAATATAGATAGTTGGGGCCACCAAAAAGATGTAAACGGACCATGGGACCAGCCACGGAGAATGGAACACTGCCTAGCAGAGAGAAAAAAGGATCTTAGGGAGGAAAAAGACTAGAACCCTAGCCAGAAGATATTCTCAAAAGTTCTTGTCACAAAAGCAACAGGGAGGCAAAGCAGTCCTATTGATGGTTGTTGGTTGTAAGCCACAAACAGCCATAATGGCGGGAATGATGGAAATGTGAATGAAGAGGAATGGACACAAGGATGGGAATGATGTGGAAACAACCAGGAACGAGGAATGATATGTACAATGAGAGGTCTGAAAAACAAGGGCCAAGAAAACACCAACCAACAAAGGCACCCAAGCAGAGGTTCCTGACAAGAAAAGGATAGGAACAGTGGTGCATGTGAGGGGTAGAAGACAAAGCATATCACTGGGAAACATTAAAGTACAGGCCATGGTAATGAACAGGAGGTCAAAAGGAGACCCTAAATGGATGTAGTGAGGGACCTAAGCACCTATAGCTCAAAGTAGAATGGTTCCTAGCAGGAAAGTGACAGGAAGGCGGTTTGCCAACTTGTGATGAGATGATTTTTTTTCCCGACAATAGACCGTCGGTTACCCGATTTTCAATCTATCACCGCCTAGTAGCAAAAGGGTTTTCATTGTTGGATCTTTTATTGCTTTTATTATTATTATTATTATATGCTCAATCCTAGAGGAGGATGAAAGGAACAATAGTAAGTTCCTTTGCCACATCACAAAAGAAGGTCTCCTTTGAAGGAGGTTGTTTGTAGAGTTTCAGATGATGCCCATTAACAAGAAGAGTCGTGTATTTAGAATCCACAGTACATAGTCGAACAACACCGTTATCATATAAATTTTGAATTTCATAGGGACCGAGCTAGCGAGTGTAGAACTTCCCCTTGAAATCTAAAACTGCGAGTCATAGAGAAATGCCCAGTTTGCTAGTTGGAATGTCTGTGTCTGGATGAGGCGATCATGCCACTGCACTCTTTGCTTTTGTACCATCTTTGTATGGAAAAGAACTTCTTGACACATTTCATCAAGTGAATGGAGTTGAAAAAGCCTCCCCATGCGCTTCATCGGGAGGTTCGTATCCCCAAGCTCAAGGAAGTGTGTAGAGTCTCACTCAAATTCAATTGGCAAGACAACCCTCTTTCCATAAACAAGTTCATACTTGTCATCTTTGTAGCTATCTTCCTGTGTTGTGTGATAGGCCCAAATTGCTTCAGGAAGTCTTTATGCCTAGTCTTTCTTGTGCAATGCTACTATCTTCATAAGAATGTTCTCCAATTCTCGGTTGGTTACTTCCACTTGTCCATTGGCTTGCAGATGGTATGGGGAAGACTTTCAATGCTTAATTTTGTATTGTTGTACCTGCTACCTAATTTTCACCCATGGGCTCAATCGGGCAAGACAGATTATGTTTCAAAGGTTCGAGAGGTCAAATGGAGCATTCCCACAAGAGAAAAAGTCATGAATCTGATGCTAGGTTGCAAGGGTCTCACTTTCGGGGCCTACCTAGTTTAGGTTCGGCATGAAATCCTCAAAGAGAAGAGTCGCCAAGACCCTGAAGATGTCTCGCTAACTAAGGGAGCTCTCGTTGAAAGGGTTTTTCACCACTGGCATAGGGTTTCACCTTCGGCATGAGGTCTTGGCGACTAACGAGGGGTCTCACCAATAGCAGGTTTGCTAAATGATTCAGCCTTCGGCATAATGTCTTGTCGAAGGCAAGATGTCTCCCTGACTTAAAGATCTATCGACGTAACAAGGCAATCGGAAGTGTCCCTGACTAAGGATGGGTCTTGGAGAATGAAGTGAGCTCTCAAGTACAAAAAGGAGTTCACCATGAGGTCCTGGTCGATAGAAGGAGTCTCAACAATGAAAGCGACTCGCCGAGACTGCTGACACGCGATAAATTCATGTCAAGTAGGAATGTCTCCCAACATAATGTGCAATTCATTCACCGAGAGAATGAGGAGCCCTACGAGATAGTCCGCCGACAAGCCGTTGTCTCGACGAATTTGACGACTTGGCTATGACTCCTGCTGAAGGGATGAGGCTTCGATATAAGGAACAAAGGTCGATGTAAGGTCCTAGCGACCGAGGGATGTCTTGGCGACTGTCAAGGACCTTGCCGAGAGAAATTCATTTCGCCACAAGGTCCCGCCGAATGCAAAAGGTCTCCCCGACACGTATAACGTCGGCACAGTTTCCAGCCATCGCTCAAATGTCTTGCCGACATAGGTGACCCCAGTGACAGAAATAGGAATCGGTATGACCGATGGACTTCGCCATGATGTCTTCCCGACCGATGGGAGTCATGCCGCAAGAGATCTGGAGCTCAGAAGAATGAACGTCTCGGGGTGACATCAAAAAATGTCACGCCGATAGAAGATGAGGGGTCTCGGGGTAGCCTCTTGCTTTCGGTAAGATCTCTCACCAACACTCAAATGTCTTGCCGAATGGGATCTTGGGGCCCGAGACAAAGCGATTGGTTTCGCCAGAAGGTTTTCCAGATTCAATGTTGTCTTGCCGACAAATGAGCAGCTCGGCGGAATGAAAGGACCTTAGTGTGAGGTCTGGGCGAAGTCAAAGTGTCTCGCCGAAGGAAAGCAGTGTTACTAAAGAAAAGAGAGCTCACCAGGAGGTCTCTTAGAAGATGAAAGGTCACACCGACGTGCCTAGCGCCTTCGGTGGAATACGAGAAGCTCGGTATGAAGTCTGGTCGACAGGCCAAAGTCTCGGCGAAAGACAAGGAGATCTCGGCGAGAGAGAAGCAGCTTGGCAAAAGGTCTTTCCGATAACGATTGTCTTGGCGACCACAGAGGCAACATCGGAATGACTAATCAACCTTGCCATAAAGTCTTCCTGACTTCTAGGTGTCTCGCCGAAAGAAATGTAGTGCTCGGTAAAGCGAGGAAGTCGGCATGAAGTCTCAACAAAGGATTTGTGTCTTGCCGATGGTTTAAAGGATATCGCTATGACTCTTCAGGCTCGACAAGAGCTCCCATCGACGGTTTCAAGCTATGCCAATAATCACAGGAAGGTTTAATCGCATCGGGGAGACACGATTAGTGTCTCACCGACATGCGATTCTACAGGAGAAGCTTTTGACCGCCCGAAGAGTCTACGTGGAGTATGCTCGACCAATCTGAAGGAGCCAAATACGAACTATTGACGATTTGACCGTTTGACTTCCCCTGTGGATGGGGGCAACAGAACCTAAGTGAGTGGAGCTGATCTGAGGATAAAATGATGAATCAGTTCGATATCCAAAAGGTGCATTCAAAGCAGCTAGACAACGAGATTCAAAGGCGGATGCAAGGACCAGAGGGTAGCTACAAAAAATCTGAGGGCCTCTTCGGTGAGTGATTCTTCATCGACAATAGACAACAAAGACACGTAGGGGTGCAACATTAATTTCGTCAAAAGATCTCGGGGTAGGTCTTTTCTGAGATAGATATTTTGTAAACCCTAAGGGGCCGAGATCTTTTCTATATATAAGGCATTTTTTGCCTTTTTTGAGGGAGTTCCGATGTATGCTCCTCTGAAGTCTGTGACCCTTTTTGCAGTCCTCTCTCAGACTAGCAGGATTCTGTAACTCAATTTGGAACATAATATACAAAATCTAACTTGGTTACTATTGATGGTCCATCATTCTGCCTTCTGATTCTTGTCAAGTATAGTGCATTCTTTTTAAGTGATTCATTGAGCTACTTAGTGAAATATTCTCTTTCCTTATAGCTTTTGTTTCATGTCGTGCCTTTCTTTGTAGAAGTAGTATCATGTAGGTTACAAACTGTGTTTACTTAATCCTGCACATGAGCTTCTAGTTTGTGAAAATCTGCCTCTCCTTCTTGAAGGCATGTGCATGTCAAACCTGTTTGAATGTGTGATCTACAGGATCTTGTTGTGCAATCTCATGGCTGTCACTAGTATTCAAGTGTAAATTGAGTATCCCATTGTTCCTGTCATTTCGGTGCATCACCTTAGAGTTTAATTTTCATTTTTTTTTTTGCATTATCTCTCTCCCTTTTCCTTCAAAAAATCAATAGCTTTAGGTGACACCAAAGGAAGCCAGCCTTCTCTAGAGGTTCACTCCAATTTTAGGTGACCCACAACCTTGGAGTGATCCAATGTTTCACTAGAAAGCTCGACGGCTAACTTTGCATAGGGTGCATTTCTAGCTTACAACAACACTAATGTTGTAATCAAGTCAGAGGTGAACTGTGCTCCTTGGTCTATGACAATTTTGCGAGGCATGCCATGCCTGGTAAAAATCTCATAATACAAGAAGATAGCAACCTTAGTATCCCTAACATGCTTCAAGGCTACTACTTTGACCCATTTAGTGACATAATCTGTACAAACCAAGATATATTCATTATTCTGAGAGGGAGGATGAATGGGCCCTACAAAATCTAACCCCCACTTTTCAAATGGTTCTATAGATAACTGAGGATGTAAAGGCATTTTGTCAAAGCAGGTCAGTTGCCCCATACATTGGCATTTGTCACAATGTTGAACATAATTCTTATTGTCCTTGTGGAGTGTGGGCCAATAATAATTGACGGTGAGAATCTTTTGGGCGGTTCTATGGTCAACAAAATTCCCTCTACAAGGTTATGTATGGCATGCACGCAGAAGGTTGAAGACATCTTCTTCAGGCACACACCAGCGTATGATATTATCAAGGACTTGGCAGAAGAGCATCCCATTAATCCATGTGTAATCACCACTGAGTCCTACCAGCTTTCAACATTCCCTTGGAGAGAAATGAGGTGGGAACTTGCAAGGAACCAATTAATTTTTCCATGTTAGCATACCATTGGATTTTTGTTGATATAGAAAAAAGGTGTTTGTCTGGAAAGGTGTTATCCACTGGAGTTGGTTCATCTTCATGCTGCAATCTAGAAAGAAAATCAGCCACCACATTCTCTCACCCTGGTTTGTCGAGAATAGTAATATCGAACTCCTGTAAAAGAAGTAACCACTAAATCGCTCACCCTATAACAATAGATTTGTTCATTAAAAATCTAATAGTTGAATGATCCGTATGTACAAAAAAATTATATCCAGTGATATAGTGGTGAAATTTATTTATTGTATAAACGACAGCCAAGAACTCTTTTTCAATAATAGTATAATTTACCTTTGCACCAGTAAAATTCTTATTGATATAATAAATAGCATAAAAGAGGGTGTCTTCATTTTGTCCAAGGATAGCTCCTATCAAAGTATTTGATGCATCGATATGAATATGAAATGACAATTCCCAATTTGGTCCTCAAAGCATAGGTGTTGTGATGAGCTTACCTTTGATTTCCTCGAAAGCTTGTTGACACTCTGTTGTCCATGAGAAATATGTATCCTTTCCTAGTAACAAAAGCAAAGGTGAGGTAATCTTGCTGAAATTTTGAATAAACCTACGATAATAGCCAACATGTCCTAGGAAACTACGTACATCCTTTGCACAAGTAGGCATAGGCAAGTCTTGAATAATCTTTATTTTTTTCGAATCTACCTTAATTCCTTTTTCAGAAATTTAATGACCCAACACAATACCTTCGGTCATTAGGATGTGACACTTTTCATGACTCAAAGAAAGATTAGTATTGATACATCGCTTAAGTAGCTTCTCAAGATTTTACTTAGCTTCCTCATATGTGTTACCATAAACAGTAAATTCATCCATATACACTTCTATGCAATCATGGATTAAATCAACAAAAATGCTTAAAATAGCTCATTGGAAAGTAGCGGGTGCATTGCACAATCCGAAAGGTAAGACATTGTAGGAAAATGTTCCCTAAGGGCAGGTAAAAGTGGTTTTGTCTTGGTCCTCAGGGGCAATGTGGATTTGGTTGTACCCACTAAACCCGCCAAGAAAGGAGAAGAACTTTTTCCAAGCTAGGGTGTCTAGGACTTGGTCAATGAAAGGAAGTGGGAAATGATCTTTCTTAGTGGCCTTGTTAAGGGCCCTATAATTGACACATATTTTCCATTTTCCATTCTTTTTAAGTACTACCACAAGTGGGGACACCCATTGGCTATTTGATATGGGGTAAATAAATCCTACATTGAGCAACTTATGAAGTTCTTCCTTAACTATTTCTCGTAAGGTTTGGTTTAACCTTCTATGGGGTTGTCACACAAGTCTACTCCTTTCATCTATATAGATGTGGTGTGTACAAGTAGCGGGGTGAATACCTCTCATATCTTGATAATCCCAAGCAAAGGCTTCTTTATGAGCTGATAACATCTCAATGAGTTCTTTCAATTGGCAGGCATCTAATTTGGGACTGATGTTAAGTGTTTTACTGGGTAATACTTCAGTAGCTTGGGATTATACAGGGGTATCTATGGCAAGTAGTAGCAAATTAGACGAAGATGGATCAATATCCCTAGACATAAAAAATGGACGGTATATACAATCATGTGGTAATAATTGGTGCAAAGTGATAAAGTTCTAAACAGACTATGAACTACCCACTAATGGAAAATTTCCAAATGGGCAGTTATCACCCATGTCCATAAGCAAAATCATTGGCTCAAGATCACTATCAATTAAATAATGATTTTGCAATAAATGTATAATAACAGTGTCTTCTGAAACATCTTCAAATCCCCTACTTTGATCTATTGTTAAAATAGGTAGAGGCTCCTCTACATCACTATCGATCCGCAAAGGATCCTCCATTTCTAATAATGGTTGTGCTGGAGGGTACAATGTCAACTGCTTTATTTGCTCCTCATTTGAGATCACCATATTTTTGAACCTGCAATCAATGAAGGCATTAGCAACAACAAACCAAGGTCTTCCTAAAATCAGGGGATATCCCCCCAGCCTAATCTTTGGTTGCAAAATCATAAAATATATTGGATACTCCCAAAACTCAATAGAGATAATGATGTCTTTGATCATACCTTTTGGTTTTACGAGGCAACGATCAACCATTTGTAAGACTGTTGGAGTAGGTCTTAGTCCCTGAAGGGCTAACCTCTCCTTAGTCTCGTTAGTCACTACATTTATAGTTGCTCCTAGATCCACAAGTGTATTTGGAATAGTTATGTCACCAATATGTACCTTAATCATTGGACTACTAGGATCCGAATACTTAGGGACTAAAATATTTGCTAGCATCAAGTCTGCAAGTTGTCCAATGACTTGGACTATCTTGGGGTCCTACTTCTTCTATTGCTTCCTCCCACAAAGTTCTTTAACCGCCTTAGTGTACACAAGAATATCTCCAATGGCCTGCAACAAAGGAATCTTAATGTTAACATTGCATAACTCACTCATAAAATCAAAGTCAGATTGAAATGTTTCATGTTGCTTTAGTGGATCCTGCAACCTATCTAGAAATGGAGGATTTGGTTGCTCTTATTCAGGCTCAACTGGATGGTCTTCAACCTTAGTAATGGTCATTCCTTGAAGGCTCTTTCCTAACCTCAGGTTTACACCGTCAATCTCCAGTGCATTGACAAGATAAGTCGGGAATCATGTCACTTCATTAATGTAAACTGGTTGAGTCACCTTATTGTTTGGATTAGGTGTTGGTTGTACGAGAATTGGTGTAGCTTTTGGTGGTTGGGTTGAGCTAGAAGGTTGATTGGATATCGGGACAGATGGTAAGAGTTGTTGGGATTGCTAATATGGGTTTATTGTTGGAGGTGGTGGATACGATGAATATGACTGATATTGTGGATAGGGTGGTGGTGGTGCTGACCATCCTTGCCACGATTATGGAGCAGGCAGGTATTGTTGTGACTAGTGAGGGTAGTATGGAGGGTGCTACCCATTTCCATACGATCCAAACTAGTTTGTGAAGGAATTATGTTGAAAAGGATTTTGGGATGAAACTTGGTAATCCGGTGGGGCAATGTTCTTGGTTGCCATTGTCTTCTTTGGGCCATGAAGCAAATAGGTTCATCTATGTATTCTACCTCGGTCATCCCTACATGAAGAGGTTTTAGAGTAGTGTCCCTACTAGCTTCTTCTAAAGAAGATATCTTTGCTCTATTATATGGACACTCCTTGCTACTGTGCTTCTTTCGACAAATGGGGCAAAAGACAACCAAGGCTTTTTCAGCCTCCTCCTACTTTCTTCGTGTATATAGTGTCTATTTGTTTACCCATATGACTTAACAAATCAATCTTAAGGTCCTCAAGTAGATTACCTATCTCGTGCTTGGTGATACCTATCGAAGCTCCTGCAGAATATAGCTTGCTTGGATAGTTCTTTCCTAAGTGCTAAGATCTAGAATAGTTCCTACAAATATCATAGATATCATCAAATTCCATTTTAAAAATATTCCCTTTACCTATTAAGTTTAATGCTTCCATAACATCATCTCTCATGCCTGTAAGAAACAACATTTTAATAGCATCCTCATTTAATCCCGATTGGCAAGATCGTTGAAGACTGAACATGAAGCGTTCAAGATAGTCCTCCACGGACTCATCTTCCTTTTGTGTCATGTGGAAGATTTCATCCCAAACCTCCTTTGTTTTGCAATACTCCTGGTACTTGTTCAGGAACAACTCCTTCATGACTTCCCATGTTCTGATATTTCTGAGGTTCATAAACCATTGCAGGGTTACATCCTTCAATGTGGCAGGAAATAGCTTAAGCTTTTTCATGTTGCTTTGATAATCATAGTTGTGACACAACACATCAAATTCAAACAAAAACATGTCAGGATCCTCAATCGAAAGGCCACGAAAAAAATTAAAGATGAATGATGAATATTCTTCATAGGGGCATCTCACTCGGGATGTGTGATAGGAAACTCAAAAGTAACCAGATTATAGTTGGCCAGTGCCCTATTATCGTTGTTGTTGTTGTTGTTGTTGTTATTGTTGTTATTGTTGTTGGGATCCATTATGTCTAATTCCCAAGGGGTAAAATAGGTTCTAAATGGTTCTTGGGTTTCTTCTGAGAATGGACTAGCGTCTGACCCATAGGTTTCTTGAAAGATCTTTTCAACCTTTTTCCATAATATTTCAGAAGAACTTGGATGGGTACCTGTAGGTATCTCAACAGTAGTAGATTCTATAACACACTTCTCAAGATGGGGCTCGGGTAACTCTA
>VDFB02099233.1:6132-37951 GCA_007258455.2 Sequoia sempervirens | reverse complement strand
TAACATGAATAAATTGAAGAGAAGGTGGTTGAAGCATTTTGGAAGATTGAAATACTAATAATACTCTATTTTTCACCATTTTTCTATATTTCTTGTAGTTAGGAACAACTATACACCTGTACAATACCTCATTGATTCAGTTTACCTAAGAATTGCTTAATAAATTGTCTTACCTTTCTTTTCAATCCATTTTGAAGGATTTTCATTAGTTTTTGGTACATTTTATTGTTGTTTTTTCACAAAAATGAACACACAAATTTGAGGTTTGAAAGTCATTTAAAATGGAGTATTGACCCATTTCTCTCACTGTGGCCACTATAATAGGGTGTGAGAATGGTAAGTGAGGGAGTGTAGGGGAGGTCAAGAATTGAGTTGGGCATCAAGCCCTAGTGAGGAAACTTGAGTTTTCCTATTGAAATTAAGAGGTTTTGTGATGTCAATTCTTTTAAAATGGTGGGGCAGCATTGTGTGATGGTGTTAAGTTTATGAAGAGGTATTTGGTCCTATTGGAGATGGTTTCAAGCTTTGATAAGGTTTGATAATGTGTTTTTCTATAAAACCCTAAGTTTTAGGAGAATAATGAGGGTTTCTATTTTGGCTCTTTAAAGTGAGTTTTTCTACAAATGAGTTGTGGATTCTATGGTTTGAGGACCTACTGAATGTTTTCCTAGTTATTTGGAAGATTGGTGAAAATTTTAAAGGCAAGGTCCTTTGGAAATTTGGCCTAATTTGAAGGGTAGAAAGTGTAGAAGGTTGTTTTGGGAAAGTGTTGCAAAGTAACATATTGTGACCTATTGGTATGTTCATGTGACCCAAAATGGGTGTCTAAAACCCTGATGGTCTTGATGTGAAAGGAAAACACCTAGGAGATATACTCGATTGAGTGGTTTAACAATGCTACAAGGAATTAGGTTGATTTGATGAAAAGTGAAGAATTTGTGAGAATTGTGACTTGAAGGTTGTTGTTAATGATTGATTTTGAGCTGAGTGTGTTGTAGGACCTCCCCTAATTGCATCAAGTGGTGTAAGAGAAAATGTACCTGATCTTTGTAGGAGAAAGTTGTAGATTGTGAAGGAAAGATTGGAAGGTGAAGAGGCAAGACTGTGAAGATGCCTCCAAAAGGAAAAATGGTGTCAAAGGAGATGAATGACTTGAAGATTCAGTACATAAGAGAGATCAAAGAATTGAGAGAAAGGTCGGTAGCCTTAGAAACCAATAAGAGAAGAGAAGCAATTGAAAGTAGTGCTTTAGAGGATGATGAAGATCATGAAGATGATGATGAGTTTGAAGATGTTGAAGAAGAAATTGATCTAGAAGATCAGAGAATGGCCAAGTTATTTAAGGTAATTAAAAGTGACAAGTACAAGGTGAAAATAGATGTTCAAAAGTTTGGTGGAAATTTGAATGAAGAAGAGTTGTTAGATTTGATATCATCTTTGGACAATTATTTTGAGTGTGAGGACATTCTAGAGGAATAGAGAGTCAAGATTGCAAAAACAAAGTTAAAAGGCCATGCACTTATATGGTAAGATTATCTACAATTAGAAAGAAGGAAGCAAGGAAAGTCCAAATTGTGGCATGTGACAAGATGGTAGCTAAGTTAAAAGGTAATTTTCTCCCTTTAGATTATTCAATTCAAATGTTTAATAGATTGCAAAGTTTAAGGGAAAAGGAAATGGATGTAAAGGCATACACTGAAGAATTTTACAAATTAAGTATGAGACATAACCCTAATGAAAATGAAGATGAGAAGATTGCTAGGTACTTGGGAGTTTTGATAATCAACATATAGGATGAGTTAGCTTTGAAAAATCCTAGGAGCATGGAGGAATGTTACCAAATGGAATTGAAGGCTAAAGAAAAATTAAAAAGAAGATAAGAGAAAAAATTTATAGGAAGAGTCAAACAATGAGAGGAAGAGGATCTTTCTCTACTCCAAGGCAAGCAAATGAAAATCAAGAAGAGCCAAGAAAAAGAGATGAGAAAGTTGCAGATTTTAGAGGATATAGAGGCACAAAGGGTAGATTTGGAGGAAGGATTTCTAACACTTTTGCAGGTAGGTGTTACCACTATCAAGAATATGGTCATCCTTCTTGGAAGTACCCTGAGAAACTTGGTTCAATTTCAAGTGGATGAGAAAAGAAGAATTCTAGGAGAGCCCAAATAGTTCATGAAGATGACGTTGAAAGTTCAAACTCGAATACACTTTTTGTTGCTTCTGAAGTAGGTGAGATGTTGGTGATGAATAATTAAGTCTTGAAGACAACAAAGGAAAGAGAGCTACTTCAAAGAAGAGAATTGTTTAGGATAGCTTGCATATGTAGAAACAAGGTATGCAAAGTAATAGTTGATTTAGGTTGTACTAATAACATTGTATCTATTGAAATGGTCGATAAATTGTATTTGGAGAAAGTGCCTACAGAAAAGCCATAAAAGGTATCATGCATTAGTGATCATTGGTCTATGTTGGTGAGTGAACAAGCTATAGTGGATTTTTAGATTGGCTAATATAGAGATAAGGTTGTTTGTGATATATTACCCATGAATTGTTGCCACATGTTGCTAGGAAGCCCCTAGTAGTTTGATAGGTTAGCCATGTATAATGAAAGAGAAAATACATATACAATAGAAAAGGATGGGAAGATGTACATACTAACTCCATTGAATGAAGGGGTAAGTGAACAAGGTGAGATTATCATGATAGGGAGAAAGGAATATGTAAATCTTGATGAAGGTAAAAATGAGTTTCGTAGCCATTGCAAGGCTTGATAGAGTGCAAACATTAGATAGAAGAAATGAAAATGACTTGCATTTAGTTGTTGGAAAGAAAAACACTTTTTTGTGGAAAAATAAAGTTGAAGGTAATGAGTATTAGATTGGTAAAGTGTAGAGTGAGATTGAAGAGTCTTTGGAAAATAAAGAAAAGAGTGATGGTATCATGATTGGAATGAATGTGTGCCCTATAATAGGGAAAAATATAAAAATATAGTCAAAGGATGATGGAATTGAGAAAATGGTGATTGAGAGGACAAAAATTTGTAATGATTGCTAGTACAGAGACAAAGACAGTTGTAGGTCTCACAAAGATAGCTAAGATTGATGGTACAATTGATAGTGGTGAAGATGCAGATAAAGAGGCTATTGGATAGTGGAATAAGCAAGAAGTTGAGAAGAAAGTGATGAAAACTAATTAAAGTGTGAGTACAAATGTAAAGGAAAGTGCAATGTTAGAATATGATGATGAAAGAATGGAAAAACACCCCACAAAATGGAAGTGGAGTGAAATAAAGGTGAAGACAGACAATGAAAGACAAGGAATGGTGGACAGGAAGGAGGGACAGGATTGGTCAAAAAATAGTCATAGGGTTACATTATTTCTAGGCTTTGTGCTCTTTGCGGTTGTTTTTATCTAAATATGGTAACTATGACCATTTTGATGCCAAATAAGTCATATTTGATGATATCTAGGTGATTATGTGGTGAAGACTTCAAAAATGTGGAAAATGTGGAAAAATTGTAAATTGTGCAAAATTGTAAAATTTGAAAAGTTGTAAAGGGCGGGTTTAGGAAGTCTAACAGTCACAAAAGCTCAAAAGGAAATTTGAGGAAGTTGTAGCATTTTTTTTTTTGTGGTAAATAGCTTAACTAACATGAATAAATCGAAGAGAAGGTGGTTGAAGCATTTTGGAAGATTGAAATACTAATAATACTCTATTTTTCACCATTTTTCTATATTTCCTGAAGTTAGCAACAACTATACGCCTGTACAGTACCTCATTGATTCAGTTTACCTTAGAATTGCTTAATAAATTGTCTTACCTTTCTTTTCAATCCATTTTGAAGGATTTTCATTAGTTTTTGGTACATTTTATTGTTGTTTTTTCACAAAAATGAACACACAAATTTGAGGTTTGAAAGTCATTTAAAATGGAGTATTGACCCATTTCTCTCACTGTGGCCACTATAACTTGAGGAATGGGTTTTCATCATCAATAATAGGGTGTGAAAATGGTAAGTGAGGGAGTGCAGGGGAGGTCAAGAATTGAGTTGGGCATCAAGCCCTAGTGAGGAAACTTGAGTTTTCCTATTGAAATTAAGAGGTTTTGTGATGTCAATTTTTTTAAAATGGTGGGGCAGCATTGTGTGATGGTGTTAAGTTTATGAAGAGGTATTTGGTCCTATTGGAGATGATTTAAAGCTTTGATAAGGTCTGATAATGTGTTTTTCTATAAAACCCTAAGTTTTAGGAGAATAATGAGGGTTTATGTTTTGTCTCTTTAGAGTGAGTTTTTCTACAAATGAGTTGTGGATTCTATGGTTTGAGGACCTATTGAATGTTGTCCTAGTTATTTGGAAGATTGGTGAAAATTTTAAAAGGTAGCGTCCCGGCAATTTTGCCTAATTTGAAAGCTAGAAAGCATATAGTTGCTGGTTTGGAAAAATGTTATGAATAACATATTGTGATCCCATTGCATGTTTATGTACATCAAACAGATGCAGTTCTAAACCCATCGGTCCTTATGTGAAAGGAAAATACCTAGGGATATAAATCTCGATTGAGTGGTTTTGTAACTTATAAAGGAGTTAGGGTTGATTTGATGAAAAGCGAAGTAAATTCGGTAGAATTCATGACTTGAAGGTTGTTTCTTTATTCATTAATTTTGAGTTGATTGTATTGTAGAATCTCACCCACTGTCAAGTGGTATCAGAGCAAAGGTACTAGAAATTTGTAGAAGAAAGTTGTAGATTGTGAAAGAAAGATTGGAAGGTGAAGAGGCAAGACTGTGAAAATTCCTCCAAAAGGAAAGAATGTGTCAAAGGAGATGAATGACTTGAAGAGTTAGTACATAAGAGAGATTAGAGAATTGAGAGAAAGGTTGGAAACCTTAGAAACCAATAAGAGAAGAGAAGCAATTAAAAGCAGTGATGCTGAGGATGATGAAGATGAGGATGAGTTTCAAGATGTTTAAGGAAAACTTGATCCAGAAGATCAGAGAATGGCCAAGTTATTGAAGGGAGGTAAAAGTGACAAGTACAAGGTGAAAACAAATGTTCAAAAGTTTGATGGAAATATGAATGAAGAAGAGTTGTTAGATTGGATATCATCTTTGGACAATTATTTTGAGTGTGAGGACATTCCAGAGGAACATAGAGTCAAGATTGCAAAAACAAAGTTAAAAGGTCATGCACTTGTATAGTGGATTAACAACAATTAGAAAGAAGGAAGAAAGTAAAGTGCAAAATTGTGGCATGGGACAAGATGGTAGCTAAGTTAAAAGGTAAGTTTCTCCCTTCAGATTATTTAATTTAAATGTTTAAGAGATTGAAAAGTTTAAGGAAAAAGGAAATGGATGTAAACACATACACGGAAGAATTTTACAAATTAAGTATGAGATTTAACCATAATGAAAATGAAGATGAGAAGATTTCTAGGTACTTGGGTGGTTTGAGAATGAACATATAGGATGATTTGGCTTTGAAAAATCCTAGGAGCATGGAGGAATGTTATCAAATGGCATTAAAGGCTGAAGAAAAAGTAAAAAGAAGACAAGACAAAATAGTTAGAGGAAGAGGCAGCACAATGAGAGGAAGAGGATCTTTCTCTACTGCAAGATAGGAAAATGAAAATCAAGAAGATCTAAGAAAAAGAGATGAGAAATTTGCATATTTTAGAGGAGGATATAGAGGCATAAGGGGTAGATTTGGAGGTGGAAGTAATTCTAACACTTTTACAGGTAGGTGTTACCATTGTCAAGAATATGGTAATCCTTCTTGGAAGTGCCCTGAGAAGCTTGGTTCAACTTCAAGTGGAGGAGAAAAGAATAATGATAGGAGATCCCAAATAGTTCATGAAGATGAAGCTGAAAGTCCAAACTCCAATACACTTTGTGTTGCTCCTGAAGTAGGTGAGATGTTCGGATGAAGAATCAAGTCTTCAAGAAAATAAAGGAAAGAGAGCTTCTTCAAAGAAGAGCATTGTTTAGGACATCCTGTAGATGTAAAAACAAGGTATGCAAAGTAATAGTTGATTCAACTTGTACTAATAACATTGTATCTAGTGAAATGGTGGATAAATTGTATTTGGAGAAAATGCCTAGAAAAAATCCTTATAAGGTATCATAGGTTGGTGATCATCAGTCTATGTTGGTGAGTGAAGAAGCTATAGTGTAGTTTCAGATTGGTCAGTATAGAGATAAAATTGTTTGTGATATATTACCCATGAATTATTTCCACATGTTGCTAGGAAAGTCCTGACAGTTTGATAGGTCATCCATGTATAATGGAAGAGAAAATAAATATACAATAGAAAAGACGGGAAGATGTACATACTAACTCCATTGAATGAAGGAGTAAGTGAAAAAGGTGAGATTATCGTGCTAGGGAGAAAGGCATATGTAAATCTTGATGAAGGTAAAAACATGAGTTTGGAAACCAATGCAAGGATTGAAAAAGTGCAAACAGTAGATTGAAGAAATGAAAATGACTTGCAGCCAGTGTTTGGAAAGAAGAATACTTTTGTGTGGAAAAGGAAAGTTGAAGGTAATGAGTTTCAAACTGGTAAAGTGCAAAGTAAGATTAAAGATCCTTTGGAAAAGAAAGAAAAGAGTGATGGCATCATGATTAGAATGGTTATGTACCCTATAATAGGGAAAAAGGTAAAGAGGCAGTCAAGGGATAATGGAATTGAAAAAATAGTGAATGAGAGTTCAAAAGTTTGTAATGATGATGGGACAGTGGATTGTAAGGTTGCTGGTATAGAGACAAACACAGTTGCAGGTCTGACAAAGATAGTTAAGATTGATGGTACATTTGACAGTGGTGAAGATGCAATAAAGAGGCTAGTGGACATTGGAATAAGCAACAACCTGGGCAACAAGTGATGAAAGCTAATGAAAGTGTGAGTATAGATGTAAAGGAAAGTGAAATATTAGAATATGATGATGCAAGAATGGAAAAACACCCCATAGTACAGAAAGGACAATTGGAGCAAGAAACAAATGAAGGAAAGATCAAGGAAGAAAAAGATAGTGAAAATACAAGGAAAGGTGAACCTAAGGATAGTGATCAAGAAGGTTAGAGATCTAAAGATCACAAAGGAGGACAAGATATAGCATCTTTTCCAAGTGACTTGGAAAATTTTAAATTTAGGGTGTATGGTGCAGGGGCACCATTGGTCAAAAATTGTCAAGTTAGATTGATTATGTCTAGGCTTTAGGTTTGTTGTTGTTCTTATCTAAATAAGGTCACTATGACCATTTTGATGCTAAATAAGTCATATTTGATGATATCTAGGTGATTAGGTGGTGAAGACTTCAAAAATGTGCAAAATGTGGAAAAATTGCAAATTGTGCAAAATTGTAAAAATTAAAAATGTTGTAAAGGGTAGGTTTAGGAATTCTAATAGTCACAAAAGTTCAAAAGGCCATTTGAGGAAGTTGTAGCAATTTTTTTTTGGTGGGAAATAGCTTAAATAGCATGAAGAACTTGAAGATGTGGTTGAAGCATTTTGGAAGATTGAAATACTAATCACTTTGTTTTTCACAATTTTTCTATATTTCCTAAAGTCAGCAACAACTGTACGCCCCGTACAGTACCTCCTTGATTCAATTTACCTTGGAATTTCTTAATAAATTGTCTTACTTTTCTTTGAATCCATTTTGAAGGATTTTCATTAGTTTTGTACATTTTATTGTTTTTTCTTCATAGATGATCTTAACACACAGATTTGAGGTTTGAAAGTCATTCAAAATGGAGTATTGACCAATTCCTCTCACTGTGGCCATTGTAACTTGAGGAATGGGTTTGTATCATCAATAATAGGGTGTGAGAATGGTGAGTGAGTGTAGGGGAGGTCATGAATTGAGTTGGGCACGAATCCCTAGTGAGGAAACTTGAGTTTTCCAAATGAAATTAAGAGGCTTTGTGATGTCAAAGTGTGTAAAATGGTGGGGAAGTGTTGTGTGATGGTGTATTGAGTTTATGCAGAGGTATTTGGTCCTATTGGAGATGGTTGAAATTTTTTATAAGGTCTGGTAATGTGTTTTTCTGTAAATCCCTAAGTTTAGGAGAATAATTAGGGTTTTATGTTTTGGCTCTCTAGAGTGAGTTTTTCTACAAATGAGTTGTGGATTTTATGGTTTGAGAACCTATTGACTACTACCTTGGTGATTTGGAGGATTGGTGAAAATTTTAAAGTCAAGGTCCTTTATAAATTTTGCCTAATTTGAAAGCTAGAAAGCATAGAAGGTTATTTTGGTGAAAATGTTGCAGAATAACATATTGTGACCTATTGGTATGTTTATGTACATCAAAATAGATGTTCAAAACCCTACTGGTCCTTATGTGAAAGGAAAACACCTAGGGGATATACCCGATTGAGTGGTTTTGCAACGCTATAAGGAGTTAGGTTGATTTGATGAAAAGTGAAGAATTTGTAAGAATTGTGACTTGAAGGTTGCTACTAGGATTTATTTTGGATTTGAGGGTGTTGTAGGACCTCCAACGATTACACCGCGGTTTCAAAGAAAAAGGGCACCAAATCTCTTTGTAGAAGAAATTTGTAGATTGTGAACAAAGATTGGAATGTGAAGAGGGAAGGACTGGAAGATTCCTCCAAAAGGAAAGAATGTAATAAAAGGGAGATGAATGACTCTTGGAAGAGTCAGCATAAAGATAGATTAGGAGAATTGAGAAAGGTTGGCACTTTTGGTAGGAAACCACACAAGAAGAGAATCGGCCAGAGCAAAGTGGATTCGTGAGGATGAGATGAAGATGGGGGAAGAGTTTGAAGATGTTGAAGAAGAATCCTGGATCTAGAAGATCATAGAATGGCTGGGGTTGGAAGGCGGCTGGAAAGGATAAAGGGGTACAAGGTGAAAATAGATGTTCAAAAGTTTGGTGGAAATCTGAAATGAAGAAGAGTTGTTAGATTGGATATCATCTTTGGACAATTATTTTGAGTGTGAGGACATTCCAGAGGAACAAAGAGTCAAGATTGCAAAAACAAAGTTAAAATGTCATGCACTTGTATGGTGGGATTATCTACAATGAAAAAGAAGGAAGGAAGGCAAGTCCAAAATTGTGGCATGGGATAGGATGGTAGCTAAGTTAAAAAGTAAGTTTCTCCCTTCATATGATTCAATTCAAATGTTTAAGAAATTGCAAAGTTTAAGGAAAAGGAAATGGATATAAAGGAATACACTGAAGAATTTTATAGATTAAGTATGAGATCTAACTATAATGAAAATGAAGATGAGAATATTGCTAGGTACTTGGGTGGTTTGAGAATGAACATACAAGATGAGTTGACTTTGACAAATCCTAGGAGCATGGAGGAATGTTATAAAATGGCATTGAAAGATGAAGAAAAAGTTAAAATAAGACATGAGAAAACAATTAGAGGAAGAGGATCTTTCTCTACTCCAAGATAAGCAAATGAAAAATAAGAAGATCCAAGAAAAAGAGATGAGAAAGTTGCATATTTATAAGGATGATATAGAGGCACAAGGGGTAGATTTGGAGGTGGAAGTAATTCTAACACTTTTGCAAGTAGGTGTTACCATTGTAAAGAATATGGTCATCCTTATTGGAAGTACCCTGAGAAACTTCGTTCAACTTCAAGTGGGGGAGAAAATATGAATGATAGGAGAGTCCAAATAGTTCATGAAGACGAAGTTGAAAGTTCAAACTCTGATACACTTCGTGCTACTCTTGAAGTAGGTGAGATTTTGGTGATGAAGAATCAAGTCTTCAAGACAACATAGGAAAGAGAGTTGATTCAAAGAAGAGCATTGTTTAGGATAGCCTGCAAATGTAAAAACAAGGTATGCGAAGTAATAGTTGATTCAAGTTGTACTAATAACATTGTATCTAGTGAAATGGTGGATAAATTGCATTTGGAGAAAGTTCTTAGAGAAAAGCCATATAAGGTATAATGGGTTAGTGATCATTAGTCTATGGTTGTGAGTGGACAAGCTATAATGGAGTTTTGGATTGGTTATTATATAGATAAGGTTGTTTGTGATATATTACCCATGATTTGTTGCCACATGTTGCTAGGAAGGCCCTAGCAGTTTGATAGGTTGACCATGTATAATGGAAGAGAAAATACATATACAATAGAAAAGGATTGCATACTAACTCCATTGAATGAAGAGGTAAGTGAACAAGGAGAGATTATCATGCTAGGGAGAAAGGAATATGTAAATCTTGATGAAGTTAAAAACATGAGTTTGGTGGCCAATGTAAGGCTTGACAGAGTGCAAAAAATAGATAGAAGAAATGAAAATGACTTATAGTCAGTTATTGGAAATAAGAACACTTTTGTGTGGAAAAGGAAAGTTGAAGGTAATGAGTTTCAGACTGGTAAACTGCAAAGTAAGATTGAAGAGCCTTTGGAAAAGAAAGAAAAGAGTGATGGTATCATGATTGGAATGGTTATGTGCCCTATAATAGGGAAAAAGGTAAAAATACATTCAAGGGATGATGGAATTGAAAATACAGTGAGTGAGAGGAAAAAAGTTTGTAATGATGATGCAATAGTGGATTGGAAGGTTGTTGGTACAAAGACAAAGATAGTTGCAGGTCTGACAGAGATAGTTAAGATTGATGGTATAGTTGATAGTGGTGAAGATGTAGATAAAGAGGCTAGTGGACAATGGAATAAGCAAGAAGCTGAGTAGCAATTGAAGAAAGTTGATGAAAGTATGAGTACAAATGTAAAGGAAAGTGCAATGTCATAATATGATGATGAAAGAATGGAAAAACACCTCACAGTACAAAAAAGGACAGTTGGAGCAAGAAACAAATGAAGGGAAGATCAAGGAAAAAAAATGAAAAGAAAAGGCAAGGTGAACCTTAGGATAGTGATCAAGAAGGTCAGAGATCTAAAGAACACAAAGGAGGACAATATATAACATCTTTTCCAAGAGACTTGGAAAATTTTAAAGTTGGGGTGTATGGTGCAGGAGCACCATTGGTGAAAAATTGTCAAGTTAGGTTGATTATGTCTAGGCTTTAGGTTTGGTGTTGTTTTTATCTAAATAAGGTCAATATGACCATTTTGATGCTAAATATATCATATTTGATGATATCTAGGTGATTAGGTGGTGAAGACTTCAAAAATGTGCAAAATATGGAAAAATTGCAAATTGTGCAAAACTATAAAATTTGAAAAGTTGTAAAGGGCAGGTTTAGGAAGTTTAATGGTCTTAAAAGTTCAAAAGGTCATTTGAGGAAGTTGTATAAGTTTTTTTTGGGTGGGAAATAGCTTAAATAGCATGAAGAAATCAAAGAGTTGGTTGAAGCATTTTGGAAGATTGAAATACTAATAATACTTTGTTTTTCACCATTTTTTTGTATTTCCTAAAGTTAGCAGCAACTGTGTGGCTCGTATAGTACCTCCTTGATTCAATTTACCTTGCAATTTCTTAATAAATTGTCTTACCTTTCTTTTGAATATATTTTGAAGGATTTTCATTAGTTTTGGTACATTTTATTGTTGTTTTTTCACTAGTTTGAACACATAGATTTGAGGTTTGAAATTCATTTAAAATGGAGTATTGACCCATTCTTCTCACTATGGCCATTGTAACTTGAGGAATGGATCAGCATCATACATAATAGGGTGTGATAATGGTGAGTGAGTGCAAGGGAGGTCAAGAATTGAGTTGGGCATGAAGCCCTAGTGAGGAAACTTGAGTTTTCCTGAAATTAAGAGGTTTTGTGATGTCAAAGTGTGTAAAATGGTGGGTCAGTGTTGTGTGATGGTGTATTGAGTTTATGTAGAGGTATTTGGTCTTGTTGGATATGGTTTCAAGCTTTGATAAGGTCTGGTAATGTGTTTTTCTGTAAAACCCTAAGTTTTAGGAGAATAATGAGGGTTTTCTATTTTGGTTCTTTAGAGTGATTTTTTTTGCAAATGCGTTGTGGATTCTATGGTTTGAGAACCTATGGACTATTTCCCTGGTGATTTGGAAGATTGGTGAAATGTTTAAAGGAAAGGTCCTTTGGAAATTTGGCCTAATTTGAATTGTAGAAAGCATAGAAGGTTATTTTGGTGAAAGTGTTGCAAATTAACATATAGTGAACTATTGGTATGTTTATGTACACAAAAATGGATGTCTGAAACCCTATTGGTCCTAATGTGAAAGGAGAGAACCTAGGAGATATACCCGATTGAGTGGTTTTGCAATGCTACAAGGAGTTAGGTTGATTTTATGAAAAGTGAAGAATTTGTGAGAATTGTGACTTGAAGGTTGTTTTTTGTTGATTGATTTGGAGTTGAGTGTGTTGCATCAACATATTAGGGGGAGTAGGTAGTCATATTATTGGTTGGTGTAGTTAGATGGAGCATATATTGTGCCTCTAAGAGTTGTGTGGAGAGAGAGAATTTTCTTGTTGGTGTTGCAAGTGGTGTCAAAGTAATGTATGTAGATGTCAAAGGGGGGGAGTAGAATAGAAAAACTCTATGCAGGTGATGTGTCAATGGTGAGTTTGTTTCCCTTTTCCATTGATGTTAAAGGGGGATAGAGTGAATCTAAAAAACACACAAGGAAACAATTGATATCAAATAGGAGAGTAATGGATGAAGAACACCTTAGATAGGGGGAGAGAAAGTGATGAAAAAATGGTATCTGAAGAACAAAGGTAAAAGGGAGAGAGTGAAGAGAGAAAGAGTGATGATAGAAAGGGGGAGTGTTCCTTGTTGCAGGGTTTTTATTGGTTACATTTTTTGTTGATGGTTTTCCAAAGAGCTCTGGTTTTTCCATCAATGACAAAGGGATAGATTGTTGAAATTATGTTATTGGTGTTGTCATTGATGCTAATAGTTAGTCATTGATGTCAAGAATATGGAAATGGTCGGTGTTGTCAAGTGCTTGTGCTAGTATGTATGTGTTGTGGTGTTGTCATCAGTGTTTTCATTGATGTCTTAATGGATAAGAGTTGCAGTTGCAATAATTTCACTTGGTATCCAAGTGATTTTGATAAAATTTGAATAAGAGTGTAGTGTGACAAAAGTGTGTTTAGTATTATGCTCCATATTTCTTCATGGTTGAAGATATGCTTGTGTATTTTGAATATGATGATCATAGGTGTTTTGAGGTTCTATACTCAAAGTTTAAAGATTTGGATCATACAACAGTGGAAGTTGAGTTTGAGAGTTTATTTTTCTATGTAGAAGGTTATCTAGGAGAAATGAGATTGCTCTACATTTCTCCACTGTGAGGTTTGTTGTCATGCAGATTTGGGAATGTTCTTATATTGTTTGTAACTTCATTTCCTTAAGGTTTCAGGTGTTGAGGTTTTCTGCAAGGTTGGTTAGTATGTTGTGTTCTATGGTAGTGTGTCTAGTTGCACATAAATATGGTGATCTTAGCTTCAAGTGGTTGCCATAAAGTTTTAGAATATTTTGATGATGCTGGAGTATTATAAGATATGTGGATAATGTGAAGTGTTTTTGTGTGTGTGACCTAGAAAAGTATGTATGTGGTCTCTTATTAGTGTTAGTGTAGGTTTGGTCAACCTAGGTGCTAGTACTGATTATGGAGGTTGTTAGTTGTTTTCAGAAGTAGGGTGATGCATGTCAGTGTAGATTTAGGTCCTAGTTAACCCTTGATGCCATTTTCCTTCACTTATTTACACCGTGAAAGTGTTTGGTGTTGACCTATTTGGTGATTCACATTTGAGGTTGTAGATAAGGTGGGTTTGTCACCCTCAAGGCTCTAGGTCACGAAAGAGCCTAAGGAAACAAATTTCCCTAAACTATCTCAAGTTTTTTGATGAGTTGAGAGAGAGGATAAAAATGAAGGGAAAATAATGCCATTTTTCCCTTCTACCAAAAATAGGTGTATATAGAACCAGGTGAGCCGATCTTAAAGGTTTTAGACTATAGACCCGATAGCTCACTTTCAAAGAACGTGGGAAGAAAACTCCAACATGGTGCACTAGCATCTTAGGGATGCATTGACATCCTATACAAAAAAAGGTCTAGCAAACAAACATAAAATGTGAAGGGCCTACTAATGACCCACATGACACTAGCAAACAAAAAGAAAATACAAAGGGCCTAATAATGACCTGACTAACATATTTTTACAGTTTCATAAAGAAAATGTAGGAAATAGAAAGTACAACAAGAAGAATACTGGAAATTACTCTAATGTGGAGATGACAAAGAAAGAGTAGGAAACTATACCTTTTAACCCACACTTTGAGTCTTCAACTTCAACTCCAAGAGGATGAACCAACACTTGCACACATGAAAACAAGAAAAATGTTTGGCTACATTTCAAAGTTTTCCTTAGATAGACCCTTGTTTTGGTGTTTCCACCTCCATGGATAGCCAGATATGCAACAAGATAGAAAAATTGATAAAGAGAGAATAAAAAG
The DNA here is from genome assembly GCA_007258455.2 of Sequoia sempervirens. Classification (NCBI taxonomy): domain Eukaryota; kingdom Viridiplantae; phylum Streptophyta; class Pinopsida; order Cupressales; family Cupressaceae; genus Sequoia; species Sequoia sempervirens. The sequence continues at coordinate 23,559 of VDFB02099233.1, read as the reverse complement.
TGTAGACATGTAAAATTGACCTAACACCTATCACATATACTAAATGAAATTTTCACATCATTGAAATTATTATCATCAAATATCACTGCATTTCACATTAATGGCATCAAAAACCTTAATTTCTTCTATTAATTGAATAATACAACATTATTTAATTAATTCACTTTTTCATCAATTTCAACCAATTAAATAAATTTCATTTATTTAATAAAGTTCTAATCTAACATTATTCCTCCTGATTAATTAAATAATGTCAATTATTTAATTATGTCGCTAATTCACTTTATTCCCCTAATTCAATTAAATTATTAAATCATAATAATTTAATCAACTCACTTTCCCTCCAAATTTGAATAATTTGAATAAACTATTTAAAAACATCATCAAAAATAAAATCAAACTAATACAACATTTTTTGTATTTAAATCAAACTTGATTTTCACATTCAACTACAAAAATAATTAATTAATTAATCATTCTCAACCACTTTCCTGATTGAGAAAATTATGAATCACTGATTGCTCAATCTGTTTCTTGATTGATCAATCTATTTCTCAATCCCATAGATTATTCAATCTATTTCTTCAATCACACTAATCATGCAATCAATTTTCAAAGATTATGCCCATCTAAATCCTCTCAACATCTTTCAACCATCGATCAAGATATTCTACTACACAATCTTGATCATCCATTTCAAATCACAAATTCTATATAACAAACCTCTTTCCTCACAAAAAAGGATCGGAGAATCAATAAAGTTCACACAACGAAGTAATTTTAAATCGACACTGACAAAGTTTCAACCAAAATCTTTGATCAAATGCACGTGCACTCTTCAAAATCTCTCACACACAACAATGGAGGCTTTGCATTGGTACGAGCAACAACATCTTTGTGAACACACTTTGACATAGGATCCAGTAACAATTTAGTTTAGTGAATTCATTTTCTCTTTCTTTATTTCATTTACATTTATTGAATTTGGTGTTGTTAATTGTTCATTTCATGAGTAATGGGCATATATCTAGATCATTATTTTGGATTAGATCAGTTTCTATTCGCCATTTTTATCTTGTTTATACTTATAAATTTCACCCTTACACATAAAGTATGCTATCAAATAGAGTGCAAAGACAACCTGGATGCTACTCTATAAGGAACAATGATGCAAACAAAATAACAAGATAAATATCGCCTTTCCCCCTACTAGCACTCATGGATGAGAGAAAAAGATGACAAAAGACCAAGAGAATGGCACTTCATCAACCTACAAATATGGTAGAATTGTAACAAAAATAGTATAGAAGCTAAGAAAGATTCATCAAGAAGATAGCAAGAGAAAACTTGAGAGAGTGAGAGAGTGAAAGAAGTTGCAAGAATGAATGATAATTTCTTGCAAGAGTAAAGAAGTTAGAGAATGTTAGATTAAATGCTTGAAAAATGGAGGTAATAAGTCTATTTTTTTCAATCAAGGAAGGATAGAAGACATTAGTTTCATAGCCAACCGAAAACATAATGCTTTTGTAGATTACAGTGGCAAGAATCATGATAGCATGTTAGTGTAGCACATAGTTGTCTGCATGGCACATGCACATCAGCAAAAAAAATTCCTCCACCAATGCAAAAATACAAGGACACACAGAAGGAATAAGATGATGGTGGTGGGTTTGCATCATCTGACTTATATTTTATAAAGTAAAGGTAAAATAAATGGGGAATTTTCCTAGGGTGCAAATTTGCACAGTTAAATTTTCCCCCTACTTTAACGAGCATACATGTCAATGTGAATACAAGATAAAGTATAAAGATATTAAAGAGAATATACCAATAGCATCAAGGAAGTACATCTTCAATTTCACACAATTAGATGTGAAGAGAGAGAAAAGTCTCCACAGGTTCTCAGTCCTATTAAGCTATGAAAGAGAGAAGGCTTCATAGGTTCTCAATCCTGCAAAGTAGGCTATGATCTCACCACAAACATGTTAGATTGCAAAAGAAACATGTTAGGTGAAAATAAGTAAGAAACACATTCATAAGACACACAAGCCAACATGATAAGACATAGCTTGATCAAATACACTGGTCAAGTAAGCCTATAGAAGTTGCAAACTCCATTGTAGGATAATCATATAAAGATGGGTCTAGTCAAGCTTTCCCCAAGCTAGCCATGAGGATACAATGTTTGACACCAAGAAACAATGACATCAAATATTAGATAAAAGATACTTAATTTTTGTAAAACACTAGAGAATTCAATTGAAGGAGAAGTTTTGAAAGGGGGTTCCTTTGGTAGGAAACCCTTCAAGACACCGAGGGGTCCATTCAAAGGAACTATCCAATTGAAAGACACCAAAATTTTTTCAAGTTATTTTTTCATCAAGGAGTCCTTTTGAAAGGTATTTCATTAAGGAATTTGTTGGAAAGAATGCTCCTTCTCAAAGGAAAGTTTTCAAAAAAAATCATTTTAGAATAAGTCTTCCTCTTTAAATGGAAATTTTTTAGATCCTTTCACATATGAGATTCTTTTCAAAAGAAAATTTCATCTAGAAGTCTTGAGAGAATGACATATTTGGAAAATGATAGGTTTTAATAATGGATTGTTTCATCAAGGAATTCATTGTAAAGAAAATTTGATACCAAAGAATAATTTTCAAAGGAATTCACCAAATTGAAAATCAGAACATCATGGTAGCCCACCTTAGGATCGTGTGTGTTATGCAAAGGAGTACATGTCATCCCAAGGAGAGAAAGGAGAGGTAGAGATGTTGTGGCATGCAACACATGATGAGATGTATTTAATGGTATGTTGTCACACACACACACACACGAGGGACTATACATAAAAACCACAACATCAAGAAGTAGACAAAGATGAAAAAATTAAGAGAGACTAGGGGATTTTAGAGTTTAGAGTCAAATCTGTTCATAGATACAAATAGATATAATACATTGTATGATGAATGGTCAGAAATCCCCAAAGTACTCATACAGTGAAGAAGAGCATATGAAGACAAAATAAAAATAAAAATTGGCTCAACATGAAGAGGTACTAAATTCCCCCAACACTTTGTATCATCCCCAACATCAAAAGGAAAATTCACAACATATAGAAGAATGATGATACACATAGAATAAGTGCATGACAAATTTTTTGCACCTATATTCAAACACCTACAAGGGTAGAAAGGGTCCTCTAAGAAGGATCACAAACATAAAATAAAATCACAAGAGAACATAAACACACAAACAATATAATATACATATAAATAAGAGGTACCAATGTAATCCTCATGGACTAGTAGGTCTTCCTACTCCCAATCTAGATCATTATAGGGAGAGGATGGATGGGTCTAAAAGGGTAGGATAGCAAGGGTAGTACCCTATGAATTTATTGCAACAAGGGCCAAGGAAGAAGTCACATCAAGGTCTTCTTCATCAAGATCATGAGAGGAAAATTTCACCAATCTTCCAAAGAGTGAGGATAATGTCAAGATATCATTTACCAAATTAAACATGCACTTCACTAGAGTGCCATGTTTCAATCAGGTGGGAGAAGAAGGATGCACCCAAGATCCACTGCTAACCTCATCGAGAGGGGTAGTGACAAAATCAAGTGATGCAGGAGCCACCAACATCATGACGATGACGCAAGCCAAGAAAGAAACCACTTCCAAAGAAGGTGACCCCTTCTTCTGGCCTTTACTTGAAGCGAGTTCATCCTCCAACTTGCACTTCAATCGGGGATTTTAATCCTTATAGAAGAAGTTAAAGGTGATGAGGAAAAGGATAGAGCTACAGTAGAAACCACTGTGGTTTTTAACATGTCTATGGGTTTAAAAAAGGGAGGGACATCAAAAGAGGGGGCTCCATAGAGCGGGCAATAAAAACCTACACCTTTTTGGGGTGAGCATCATTAGAGCCTTCTGAGGGAACTAGAAGTAGAACATGGGAAATTGGAGCTAAAGCATGAACAACAAGAGAAGACAAAACAATAAAAGAAGATATAGAAATGGGATCCATTGGTTCCCACTCCATCTTTTACATGGTTTCTTGTTTAGCGACAAGAGCCTTTGGCCTGCACTTGCACTCATGTACAAGATGGTTATGTCAGTTATGGGTGCTAAAATATGTGGCTTGAGAAGATCCTAGAGGCTACTACTCAACCATAGGAGTATCCTTCACAACCATGGTTGGTGGAAGGGTAGGATCTTGGGTAAGAGAAGGAGGAGTAAGTGTAGAGGCAAAAGAAACTAGAAGAGGAGAAAAAAAATCATTTTCTTGGAAATAAGCCTCTTCCCTTCTCTAACTTAGGGGAAGGTAGAGAAGTAGTAGGAGGTCATGGAGGCTAAGACATAGGAGCAGCCCCACAATGACCTTTCCCCTTTCCATATATAATATGCCTAGGAATTGTGAGAAAAATAGGAAGCTTGAATACCTACCACTTTTCTTTTCTCCATGTGGGAATCATCGCACTTCCCATGCAAGGCATTGGAGTAGGAGTAGAAGGTGCCACAACACAGTGGGAAGTAGAAGCAGGGGTAGATTATGTGGAAGAAGAAGGCCCTTGAGCATGAGCAAGCTTCTCCTTTCCCTTTTTCTAGGTGGAAGAACCAACTTGCTACTGTGCTATCATGAAAGCATTCATAGAGACTACATAGGGGGACACTAGATAACTATCCTTTGGTGTTGAACCTACGATCTTATATTTAATATAATCATTATACAACAAATCTCCCCTAAGAGGGAGAGGTGTTGGAAAAACAAGGAAAGACAACTAAGAGGGGGGTGAATCAGTTGTCACAGAATATTTAAACTTTTTCAAACTTTATTTAACTTAATCTTAGATCTGATGAATGAATAGTAAACCATGAACAAAAACCACATCAAAAGCATAGAGAATACCAAGATTTTTTACGTGGAAACCTTGTTATAGGAAAAACCATGGTGGATGTTAGTCCACAATATTATAGCCTGTTAAAATTATAAGAAAAATAATGGGAATGCACATGCATTCAGACACACTGCTTAGAGCTCACTACTCAAATACAAGAGGGATCACTGCCCAACAATACACAACAATAAATATTAGATCTGTAGGGTATGAATTGAGGAAATAGCTTCTTCACAAGCCTGATTACAATTCCAGTTAAGCACATAAAACCTTCTTCACACTTCACTCAAACTTCTTCTACATCTACTCTACAATCGAATGATTTGGACACTATTCACACATCTACACTTTCTCTGGCATACATTCACTCTTATGCACACACTAGCTTCACTCAAAAAAGTTCTCTTATATATTTGTAGCATGGAATTACATCAACAACCTTGACGGCCAAAATATAAGACATATTGGTCGTTGGCCAAATTTTTTACAAAAAATACCTAATGTGGGATCAAATGTCATTAGAAGCTGTCATCGGGCATGCAACCCAAAACAATATCCTCAAGCACATTCAAAATTAAATCTTTTAAAGATCTCGCACATGCCACAAATCATGTCAACCAAGAACATGAAAACCCAAACATATTGAGAAAAATATTTGACCATGAGCACATCGATCAATGGGACGTACAACAAGTATAGATCATGATCTAGAAACATCCATGAGCACCAAGAAACAATAGAGAAACATCCATAGCAACCAGAATTATAGGAATTATACCAACTTTAATCAAGAACACTAACAAAGACCACAAAAAAATTATCAAAACATAAATCTTCATAACTCAAACAAATCTTCACGCTAACCTCTGAAAGTCCTCTCATGGATGGACTAGATACACCTGACCTTTAGTCCACAATTCAAGCATTATTCAACGTAGAACAAGACAATTTCATACCTTCAAGGCCCAATTAGAACTCAAACTCTTTATTTAACAATTTTCTATCTCAACATATACAACCTTCTATTATAGTAATGATACAGTGTTGAAACTCAATGAAACTTGGCAAATCAACAAATAAACTACAACATCTACCAATCTCCCCTTTGAATTGATATAAATACATGGTGTGAAAACACCATCAACCCAATCACCAACACTTACTCCTTAGATTCTGACTCTTCTTCCTTGACCTCTTCTACATGATCTTCTCCCCACAAGACTCTTCACTTTAGATAAGCAATAGTTTTTACATGACTCTTCTCCCCCTTTCACATCAATGGAGAAGATAAGAATTATCTTCCCACATACAAGCTCTAAACCACATATCTACACATCTGGCTACTCCCCCTAAGTAGCAAAATGCACAAAAAAAAAATTAGTCTTAGACTCGTGAAATATCCATGAAGTTATTACATATATTGATGCAAATGCACTTTTAGTTCAACCAGGAGGGTAATCACCCTAGCATCCCTCTAATATACTCAAAAGTATCCTTTGGCAATGGCTTAGTGAAAATTTCTACAATATGTTCTTTGGTAGGCACATACTCTAGTCTGACTTCATTCTCACTCACTTTTTCTCTTAAGAAGTGAAACTTGATTGATATATGATTAGTCTTAGAGTGTAGCACTGGATTCTTTGATATGTTAATTGCACTTGATTTGTCACAGTATATGGAAATAGGCTCATCATACACTACTCTGATATCTTTCAACATTTTTTTCATCCATATCACTTGAGTATAGTTATTTGTAGCAGCAATATACTCTACCTCAACAGTAGATAGAGAAATGAAATTTTTCTTTTTTCTCAACCAAGATACTAGCTTCTTCCCTAGAAAGAAGGCACCACCAATAGTACTCTTTATGTCATCTACATCTCCTTCCCAATCTACATTAGTATATGCATTCAAAGTAAGATCATCATCCTTAGGATACCAAAGCCCAAAATCAACTATTCCTTTCAGATACCTGAAGATTCTCTTAACAATAGTCACATGATACTCTTTTGGATCAGCTTGAAATCTAGCAACCATAAATATAACATTCATAATATTTAGTTTGGTCTGAGTTAAATAGAGCAATCCACCAATCATTGACATGTATCTTGTTTGATTTTCCTTAGGAGAATCATCATTCTATGTTAACTTACATCTGGTTACCATGAGAGTACCAACAGGTTTTGAGTCATCCATGCCAAACTTCTTCAACAGACACATATTTGGATTGAGATAAGAAGATCCTCTTGTTCAATCGAAAGTAACTTGCAATCCCAAACAGAACTTCATCTCTCCAATCATACTCATCTCAAATTCACTCTTCATTTCATCAAAAAACCTCATACATACATTTTCATCTCCTCCAAAAATAATGTCATCAAGAACTACCTCAATAATTAACTCTTTGTCATGATCCAATTTGAAATACAAGTTGTCAGCAGTACCTTTATTGAATCTAAGCTTTAGTAAGTATTTATCCAATCTAGCATACTAGGCTCTAGTGGCTTTCTTGAGTCCATATAGAGTTTTCTTCAATCAACAAACCATGCTTTCCTTGCTCCAGGTCAATTCAGAAATCCATATGGTTGTTAATGTATGTAGCTGTGCTTCTAATCACCATTCAGAAAGTTGACTTCCACATCCATTTGATAGACTTTATAATTTTTATACCTTTTAAGCAAGAAATAACCTTGCAGCTTCAATTTTGGCAATGGGGAAAAGGTTTCTTCAAAATCAATACCTTCCATTGGTGAATACCCTTTACATACCGGTCTTGCTTTTATTGAACCACTTCACCTTGTTCATTCAACTTATTAAAAGACCCATTTTGTGCAAATACTTTCTTATCTTTGGGTTTGGGAACAAATATCCATGTATCATTCTTTTCAATCTACATCAGTTATTCCTTTGTACCTTCCATCAGTGTTCATCATTAGAGCTTCATTGACATCTTTAGGCTCAATCTTGGAAATTAGGCAATATTATTCTACAATATTTCTTCTAGTTTACACACCTTTATTCTTGCCTCCTATAATTTTATTTTCAGAATGATTTAGCTTTACATACCTTAGAGTTTTAGGATTCTCCTAAACTTCTAATTCTTTTTTTCTTTCTTATGCACTTGCACTTGTCTCTACTTCCTAACTATCTTGATTTACCAGAACAAATTGAAGTTGTCTTACTGGAACATATGACACAATTTGAAGTTGATTTTGTGTCTGAGAATTCTTCCCTTTGTTTGTATTGTCTTCATCCAAATCATATGCACAATATCTAGATGATCTAGCAGAATCCTCATCAACTTTGACATTTGTACTCTCAACCATTTTTCTCAATCTTTTGTTATAGCACGGGTATGCCTTGCTTCTAGTAGAGTAACCTAGAAAGATTCCTTCATCACTTCTTGCATCAAACTTTCCTATATCATCATCTCTCTTGATGTAACACTTGCTTCAAAGATCTTGGAAGTATTTAATAGTAGGCTTAGGAACCAAACCATATTTCCAAAGGAGGTCTTACAAAAGGAGTCTTGCAAAATTACCATTTACATTTACCTGGTTCAAAGTGTACACAACAGTACTTACAACTTCACTCTAGTAGATGTGAGGCACATTTCCTTCAATCATCATTGTTCTAGCAGCATCCAAAATTGTTTTGTTCTTCCTCTCTACAACACCATTCTATTGAGGGGTTCAAGGAGCAGATAACTATCTTTTGATTCCATTCTCTTCAAAGAAAGAATTAAACTCCCTGGAGGCCATTTTACCACCTCACATCTAACCTTTATGCATTTTCAGACCTTTCTCATTTTTCTTCCATAACTCTAAAACTTGTAGGAACTTTTTCTAATGCTTGACATTTTTTCTCTTAAACCAAAGCCCATATCATTCTAGAATAATGCGTCCAATAGTAGCATAAAGTACCTTTCACCATGGAGACTTTTGACTTTGGAAGGACCACATAGATTAGTATGCACTAGGTCTAGTAATCCATTTGAATGATGTTGTTTTCTCTGAAAAGAGACTCTAGTTTGTTTTCCCATTTGACACTCCTTGCAAATTGTGTTAGTAGGCTTCACTAGCTTAGGTAGATCTCTTACTACTTGAGTGGAGCTTACATTGACTATGTTATCAAAATTCACATGACACAACCTTCTATACCATAACTAGCTTTCATCTACTTGAGCAATTAAACAACTTTCACTAGCAGCATTTAGCTGAAAACATTACCTTTTGTCTATTTACCTGAAGCAATTATATTTCTAGAACTTCCATATATCTTGCATCTTCCATCTTTGAAATGAAGATCATAACCATTATCCACCATCTATCCAACACTCAATAGTTTGTGCTTCAAGCATTCAATATAAATAACCATCATCAATGTTATGCTTAGCACCAAGACAAATAGATCCTCTACCACGAATCACACAAGCATTGTTATCTCCAAATCTTACAATCCCTGATTTTGTCACTAGTCATATGATGTGAGCATCCGCTATCAATGAACCACTCATCCTTTTCTTCAATTCAAGTTTCAAGAGCTTTCTCAACTTTAGTAGATTCAGTAACCACGAGACTATTTTCCTTGATAGCAATGAAAACCCAATCATCTTCATTTCCATTTTCTTTATTAGACTCTTCATCAGTCACACCTTCTTTAGCAAAATAACATTTCTTTTGGAATCTAGATTTGTAAGGCTTAGATCTAGGAACTCTTTTAGGACACCTTGATGCAAAATGACCTATTTTACTGCAAGAAAAACATTTGATAGGTAGCTTTACCTTGTCCTCTACCTTCTTTCTTCACAATCAGTGCTCCCAACTATTCTACCTCTCTTTCTTCATCTTCAAGCTATTTCATTTCTTCCTCATACTTGAATGTCTTTCTAGAACTCTCTCTTGGATCATATCTTTGCTCGTTTCTTCGGGATATAGTAGCCTTGAATGCAGTTTCAATCTTAGGAGTAGATTCACTAAATTTTCTCAACTCAAAGGAAGCAAGTTTATGAATCAGTGTATCTCTTGTCACATTTGTCAATGATCTAGTTTCTTCAATAGCATGAGCCTTCACTTTGTAGGAGGGAGGAAATGATCTAAGCACTTTAGCCACAATTTCTTCCTCTTCTAGGGTAGCACCGACACATCTAATACCCATAACTATTTCATTTACTCTTTGCATAAAAGAAGAAATATTTTCATCTTCACCCATCTTCAATTTTTCATACTTTTCTTTCAAACTCTGTAGCTTATCCATCTTCACATGTACATCTCCGTCATTAAAATTTTCTAGCTTTTTTCCACATCTCACGAGTTGTCTTCAGACCTATCACATTTTTCATTTCTGAATCTGTCAGAGCACTCAACAAAGCTTCCATATCCCTGACATTATTCTTAGCCTCTTTAATCTCATCAGCAGTGGAAGGACCATTATGAGGAATAACATATTTGTTCTTTGTAATTTTCCACAAGGGTTCACCAATACACCTCAAATGACACTCCATCCTAGTTTTTCACAATGAGTATTGTGTTCCATCGAATCTATGATTGTCCTTCTTGTATGATGCCATCTTAGATCACCTCAAGATTTTAAACTTCTTTAAAGGAACCTTCTTGATACCAATTGTTGGAAAAACAAGGACAAACAACTAAGAGAGGGGGTGAATCAGTTGTCACAAAATATTTGAACTTTTTAGACTTAACCCAATCTTAGATCTAATGAATGAACAATAAACCATGAACAAACAACACATGCGAAGCACAAAGAACACCAATATTTTTATGTGGAAAACCTTGTTAGGGAAAAACCATGATGGATGTTAGTCCACAATATTATACCCTATTAAAAGTATAATAAAAATAATGGGAATGCACATGAATTAGGCACACTACCTAGAGCTCACTGCTTAAATATAAGAGGGCTCATTGCCCAACAATACACAATAATGCATATTAGATCCATAGGGTATGAATTGAGGAAATAGCTTCTTCACAAGCCTGATTAGTGTTCCAGTTAAGCACATAAAACTTTCTTCACACTTTTCTCAAACTTCTTCTCACTCTGCTTTGCAATCGAATGATTTGTACACTATTCACACATCTACACTTTCTCTAGAATACATTCACTCTTATGCAAACACTAGATTCACTCAAACAATCACTCTTATATATTTACAATGTGGAATTACATCAACAACCTTGTCGCCCAAAATATAAGACATATTTTCAATGTCGGCCCAATTTTTACAAACAAATTTTCAATGTGGATCAAACACCATCAACTAATATCATGATGCAACCCAAAACAATATCCTCAAGTGTGCCAAACATTCAAAATTAAATCTTCAAGGATATACAACACACCACAACCATCATGTTAGCCAAGAAAATAAAACTCGAACATAACAAGAAAAATATTTGACCATGAGCACACCAATCAAAACAGACGTACAAAAAGGATAGAGCACAATCTAGAAACATCCACGAGCACCAAGAAATAACAAAGAAACATATACAAAAACTAGAATTACCATAATTATACCAACTTTAATCAAGAACATTGAAAAATACCATAGAAACATTGTCAGAACACAAATCTTCATGCAGACCTCTAAAACTTTCAGTGGATGGACTAGATACACTCAACAATAGACCCTTTAGTTCACAATAGTTGATCTTCAATGTACAAAACAAGACACCTTCATGACCTTCATGACCTTCTTTCTTTAACAATTTCCTCAATATCCTTGACATATACAACCTTCAATACAGTAATGCTAATATTGTTGACATCAATGACAACCACATATCAACAACACAACCACAACATCCAACAAGAGGTTTGGTCATGGTAGGACAAAAGTGATTAAGTGTGAAACCCCCATGCAACATCGGCGGTTTATAATTGGTGTCATGTACTATGTGCATAGAACTTTCCTGGGGGAATTTCAAACATTTATGAACCACATAGGTGACATCAATTACATAGGTCAACCAAGGGATACCTAGCCTAACTCATAACATATCAAACTCTAGAATGATAATGAAAGAAGCATTGATATCCTTGGGTCTAACCAAGACTAAAAGAGAAATAGAGCCTAAGGGACAATAGAGAGTCCATCATGTGTACGGGGGTGGTCTCTAACTCTTTGTATTGCTCCCTATGTTAGTCATTTATGAAAAAAGTCTCCTCTATGATCACATTGACCTGATTTGTTAGATCAACTAAGATTCTAGTTACTACATTCCCATTGATCTGGGTGAGGATGTACAAAGGGGAGAGCTCTTTATTAAGAGGCTCATCATGTGAGGAAAATGCTATGATACGTGTACCACTCACATTTTCAGGGGAAGGGATATGCTTGAACAAAACCATGTTCACATAATTAAATGGAACTAATTTTGATGATGTAGAAGATTATGTTACCAAATTTGTAAAATGAGAGGGAAATATATCACTATAAACATACAATTTATTGTTAGCCTTGGTCAAATATTTATTAGAATTATATTTCTTCTCATCAAGATGGATAGTCTCATCATTGATGTTGTCCTGAATCTCATGCTCTTTTTCATACCAATTAGGATAAGGCTCAATTAGAAGTCAAGATCCTAGAAATGTCAAAACTTTATCTTTTAATAATTTCTTTAAAATAGTAGTATAAGACTTAGATAATTTTGTGAAATGTCTATTGCACCCTAGGACCTTATCCTTAGATGTAGAGACCATGTTCATAATAGCTTTTCTTTTTATAGAAACCAACACTACAGATTAGTTTTCAAAATGGGAGCTTAAAGACATGCCCCCAAATTATGCCACCATCTATTTGTATTCATGCAACGTGGCACATAGGTGTGCAAAAGGATACTTTATTAAGGAAAACTTTTTTTTCCTTGAATTTTGTAAGTTACCAATGAAAAACTTCTACACATCTGAGTCTAGCAGTGGATAAGAAATTTGTGAGAAGAGTGCTCAATATCAAGTGATAAAATTATTCACTTTCTCCTAGTCCCCTTGCCTACATCAGATGAGATCTAAAAAGGTCATCTTTAGTTTGATGTTAGCTTAAAATGACTAGAGGAATTGATTTAGCAACTGATCAAACGAGAAGATAGAGTTATTTGGTAAGGAACAATACCACTCAAGGGAAGTTTCCTTAAGGGATCTAGGAAAGATCTTAGCCATTAGAGCATCATGGTGGAAGAAATCAGTGCACATAGAATTAAATTTTGAAACATGGGTTTGAGGGTCTCCATGACCACTATACTTTTCAAAATTTTGAATCTCCATCCCCTAAGGGATAGGAGTGTTTAAAATAGAAAAAGGTTGAAAGATAGGTTGAGAAGTAGCATTAGATAAGTTTGCTCGCTAGTTTTACATCTAACCCATGTTCTACAACAAGGCATTTAAGACAGGGTCAGAAGATGAATCAAGACAAGTGGAGCCTACACTAGAACCATTAGATCCACCAACCCCCCTACCAATAAATTCTATACCACCAAGACTAGCATGGGCTCTTCGATTGCCACTATGAACATTAAAATTGACATAATTGAAGCCAAAGGATACCTTATTTGCTTTAATGATGGGGGGTAGCTGAGGACAAGAAATAGTGTTAACAAAAGGGCCAATCTTAGCCATGATACTAATACCCTAGGAATCAAGAATTATATCTATATTTCAATGGTCTCAAACCCAAGGTTTTGAGCAATACAAAACCTAGGATTATACAACAAGACATGAGTGTCCATTGTCTGCAATGCCTCAAAGAAACTCTAGACCTACATAGTCCTTGTCTAGCATAGTTCTTAAGTTGTTAATAGCCTTAGCATCCTTAGTTGTAACTTTCTTTTTCTAGGTGCTTCTCAATTTCTAAAATTCTTCTATCTAGTGAATGAATTTTCTCTATGAGAATCTTGAGAGCATCATCTTCCTCCATAGATGAAGTGAAAATATAAGTAGGAGGTGTAGGAATAAAAGGAGTTTCCTCAAAAGGATTAGAGAAACTTGTATTTGTTATTGAAATCATTTCATCGAAAGTAGGACTAGTAGTGACCTTCTTAGGATCCATCTCTATATTCCATAAGCTTCTTCTAACAATGTGTCCCAAGGTTGTATACTGAGTCATAAAGCTCATAAATCTTCACAAAAAATGAGTATATAACACACTAGGACATGATAGAAAGGTATTTGACACCAAGAAATGAAAACAATACTTTCACATCGGGATAAAAAAAAATGTAGATAAGGGGGATTCATCACCCTAGAGGCTCTAGGTAAAAGAAGATCCTAAGGGAATGAACTTCCCTAAAATACCCCAGGTTGTTTGATGGGTTGAGAGAGAGGCTAAAAAAGAAGGAAAAATAGCACATTATTTCCCTTCTACTGAAAATAGGTGTATACAAAACTGAGTGAGCCAGACTCAAAGGTTTTAGACTATAGACTGGAAAACTCTCTATCTAAGGACAATGGTATGGGAATCAAACTCTAGTGTGGCACATTGGCATCTTGAGGAAGTCTTGATGTCCTATATAGATAGAGGTATGGAAAATAGATAGACAATGCAAAGGATCTAATAATGACTGATTGACATAGTTTTATAGCTTGACAAATAAAATGCAAGAAATAGAAAGTACAACAAGAAGAATAATAGAAATTATTCTAATTTGGAAATGACAAAGACAGAGTAGGAAAATATAGATTTTCACCACACTTTGATTCATCAACTTCAACTCTAAGAGGATGAACCTGCACCTGGAAACATGGAAAAGATAAAATTGTTGGGTTGCATTTCAAGGTCTACCTTAGTTAGACCCCCATTTTGGTGTTCCCACCTAAATGGACAGCCAAATATGCAATGAGATATTAAAAATGATAAAGAGATAAAAGAAAGTATGCTATCAAATAGAGTGCAAAGATAGCCTAGATGCTACTCTATAAGGAAAAATGATGCAAAGAAAATAACAAGAGCAATATCACCTTTCCTCCTGTTAGCACTCAAGGCCGAGAGGAAAAGATAACACAACACCAAGATAATTATGCTTCATCAACCTACAAAGATAGTGAAATTGCAACAAAAATATTGTAGATGCTAAGGAAGATTCACCAAGAAGAGAGCAAGAGTGAGCTTAAGAGAGTGAGAGAATTAAAGAAGTTGCAAGAATGAATGAGAAAATTGTTTGTAAGACTGATGAAGTTAGAGAATGTGAGTTTGAATGCTTGAAAAAAGGAGGTAGTAGGTCAATTTTTGTCATTCAAGCAAGGACATAAGACATTAATTTTGCAACCAACTAGAAATGTAATGCTTCTATAGATTACAGGGGAATGAATCTTGTTAGGATGTTAGTGTGGCACATGGACATCCATGTGGCATGGGTGTTTCCTTGACATAAGTTACTCCATTGATGCAAAAATACAAGGCCATGTGGAAGGAATAAGCTGACGATGATGGGTTTACATCATCCAACTTATATTTTCTAGAGTAAAGGTAAAATAAATGGGGAATTTTCCTAGGGTGCAAATTCATACCATTATAGATTTCCATATGTTTCATTAAGGCTGACCTAATTGAGATTGTGATGAGGGACACACTTCCCAAAACCCACATAAATCATAACAACAGATACCAACATAGAAGATGCGAGATAGAAAAATGACTCACTTTCAATTATTTTTTTAGAAAATGAAATTATAGATTCAAAGCTTACATGCTACAACCTCATGGGATGGATTCATTATAGGAAAATCTACTATTTGGAGCCACAATTTTCACTATTAGGGCCACCTTCTACAACCCCCACTTCACCCTTTTTATTTTCCCCAATAACCACCCTAGAATGTTTTAGAAAGTTCAAATTTCCCCCTTTTGTTTTGGTGCCAAAAGTCCCGCTGTTTGATTTCTGGCCTAGGAAGAAATTTTTATGAAATTCACTTTTTAGAGGACCAAATTTGTAGAGCCATAAATTTTGATCAAGGTGTCCGATTTTCTATTACTACATATCATTGGAAATCTCTTGATGAGATCTACAACACATGAACCCATTGTAGGTCAATTCGGCCACTTTTGGAATTGTTTTGGTGCCTCTAAAGTTTTATATCTGAATTTGAAGTTGCATTGGAGAAATTTCTTGGGACAAAAACTTTAATTTATCCCAAACCATGTAGGGTATTGAGGAATTGATTCTTTTATGATTGGAATTTTTTGATTATGCTCCTTCGGGTAAATTTTCAGGTCCATATGATCCCATTTAGGCCAACTTACTAAAAGTAGTAAGTGCTCATTTTTTGCTATTTTTTATGCCTAACTATCTTACACCCCTCACGTTCCATCATGGGACTCAAAACAAATGAAGAAAATAAAGAAAACATTTTTTTTGGGTGATACAAGATTGCCCTACATCGCTAGATTCTCCTCCATCAAACACCCAGGGTAATTTTGAAAAGTAGTCTTGTCACTTCTCAAGAGTTAGAGGGAAACCAAGATGGTTAACCTCAGCCTTAGACAACCATAATCAATCTTCAACAAGCCTTACTCTCCATTTCACTATGTACTCTACATATTGTCTATTTCTTGTGCTTCTACCCACATGACTATCCAATATTTCTTCTATCTCTTCCTTCTCTGAAGTAGATGTTGGAATTTTAAACCATTCATTTAAGTAGATGTTGGAATTTTAAACCATTCATTTATCGGCCTCTTCTCTATATCCACCTTCATGATATACATCCAATAACAATGTTGAACATAAGAAATGTTCATTCCACTAGGAAACTCTACCTCATAAGCATTTCCTAAATCATGCTTCTTCAGGATCTTGTATGGTCCAAACTTCATCATCTTTAACTTGTATGTACCAACTAGAAAATTTTCCTTTCCAAATGAACTGTTATCACCTGAAGTTGCACCCTTGTTGAACCTAATGTTCAACGCCTCAGTGTAACATGGGAAGACATCTAAAGATTAGGTTTCTTGTAAGCAGAGGTCAACCTCCAGAAAAGGCCGGCTTCCTTGTTGGGTCATCACCTAAAAACTACTGATTCTTTGAAGGAAAAGGAGAAAGTATGCATAAAAAAAATGAAAGGTAAAACTCTATGGTGATATGCGAACTTGACAAGAACAATGACGTATTCAATTTTACATGAATACTAACAATGAACATAAGATTACACATCAAATCCTATAAAGCCTTACTAGCGTTTCGCCGATAGGTTTGATTCACACACTTTTCTGGAGAGGAAAGAGAGATTTTCACATACTAGAATCCATGTATGACTAAGTGAACACAATTTGTGATTTGTATAATGGTGCTTTTGCAAAGGAAGGCATGAAACACAAGATAAAGTTATGAAGGAATGAAAGAAATTCACAAAAATAACTTGCTCATGAACCTGAAATGCACAACACTCTATAGGAACAAGATGGAAATATGAACATCATCAGTAATCAAGGTAAGCTTTATATAACATGCTCCAAGATGAGTTAAAAAATTTTGCTAATTCGAGAGAGGGCTATAGAAGTCATAGACTTCAGAAAA
>VDFB02099232.1:0-118425 GCA_007258455.2 Sequoia sempervirens | reverse complement strand
TATTTCACAATCTCGATCTAGTACTCGGATCACAATGAACTGACAGTGTAGTCTCAACTATCTCACATCTAGGTGGATGTCGTACCTTTCACTACTTTGGCCAAAGTATTCTCATTCAATACTTTGAATGAAGGTCATCTATCATAAACATTACTTAGGGTCGATTTGACTTGGGGCTATCTTACTCTACGCATAGGTTATGTCCTCCAATGGATGAATCCGTCATCCCAGACATCCTACAATCATACTAACCTATTAGAAATGAAACAGTCAACAAATGTCTTATATCCTAACTCCTAATTTAGGAAATCTTTATCCAAGGAGTGTATAGCTTGTCACAGTTAACCTAATAACATAAGCTTAAGACCATACTTGGTTCTGACATCATTTCGTTCCTAGAAGATAATAAATACAACTACGTATTCTCCATATACGGAGATCATACAAAGTATGCAAAAACAATCAAATGCATATAAAAACCCTTTTCTATATAATGCAAATTAAATAAAGCTACCCTTGAGCTCTTTAATCATTTGATTCTCTTTTCACTATCCCCTTAATTTAAAGGTCTTCTACATTTGCCTTTAAATGAAATGCACAAAGAAAGTTTTCCCAATCAGTTCTTAAATAACTTTGAGCTATTTGAAATCTCAAACACACAATAAAGAAATTGTAACCTTTCAACAAGAATTACAAAGAAATAGAAAGTCATGCCTGATATTCAAAGAGTATGGTAAACTCCAAGATCACTTTTTCACAATGGCACAATGGCACTCCAAGATCACTCTTTCACAATGGCACTCCACTATAGAAGATTTGCCCAGCAATGACTCTTAATTCTCACAAAGTATCAAAGATTGTATTGCTGCAATTGCTTGTCAAATACTGTCCAAGTTCTCTATATCTTGCTCACTCAGTATTTAGAAAATGCAGTAATATGGTAAATGTCTCAGCTCAGAAAAACGGATTTCTAAACTCAATGGCTTGCTAATCACAAACTTCATAAAAACTGATATATCAAAGAATGGCTGGGCGTCAATATATAGGGCCCGAAATGCAATGATTTCCACTTATGGAGGCATGAGATTTGACAGCAAAGTGCCCAGAAAACGTCAATGAGATACTTGGCGCATTTCCAATACTCATGTCATCAAGATTGAGGATGATTTGACCAGTTTGTTGACAACAAGAAGAGAAGAATTCAAAACGCACATAGAGAAAATCGACAGCAAAACCTGTAAGTGCGATTCAAAAGGAAAACGAAATGCAAAGACCAGGTCTTTTCCTTGACGCGTCCACCTCTTCCTACTTTCCTGGTCGTATTTTTTTTGCCACATGAGAATTCGTTTTAAACTCCCTGGTCGCGCGTCTGCACAGGCGCGAGTTCATTCACGGGAGAGTTCATTTTTTTATTATTTTTAAAACCATTCGATTTGCCTCTGAAATATTTATTCATATTTCAATTTTAAACTTTAGCTCATAAAAATTTTGATCTCAAAAAGAATTTAAATACTTCAAAGCAAGAAAATGGCTGAGATAATATTCGATTCACCTTTACAAAGTCTTTAAGAATTACTTCATAAATTTTACTATGATATTTAAATATTACTCAAGGTAATATTTACTTGATTTCCAAATCCTTCGATTTATATAAATATATATTTTCATTATAAAATTTTAATAATCCCATTCGTAGAGTTTTCACGGGATTGAGTGTTTCATTTTAAAATAAATGATTTAAGGCTTCAAAAATCATTTTCAATAGTAAGGGCTCGATTTTACCATAATTGATTTATTCAATTATTTACTTAGTTCATAATAATAACGATTTTAACTATGCAAAGTAAAAATCGTTTTCCTAATTACACAAAGTAATATTTAATTTCCCCAAATTACTCCTGGTAATATAAAATTCATAAATATATTTTTATATTTATTTACTCCTAGTAAAATATAATCTTTAATTTTCACTTAAGAGATTTTAAAATACTATTAAACTTAAGTAATAAGTTAATTTCCATAAATTAAGAAGTTTAAATAAAATATAATTTCATTATATATATTTTATTATATAAATATTATTATAGTTCTTTTAAATATTAAACATATAAATATTTAAATACCCAAGTATTTAATATACATATATATTTTAATATAACTATAATAATATTATATATAATTTTTAATATATAATTACTTATATATATATATATTTATATTTAACAAATATAAATATCTATACATATACATATTTATTGCCGAATATATATTTTGCGAGTCGGTCCACGTACTTTCAATATATATATATATATAAATTCCAAGGCAAATATTATAGTAATATTATTTATCCATAGATAACAGGTAGTGTGTGTATATATATACACATATATACTCGTATATACCACAGTATACTATATACATGTATATACACACCCACTTAACCCATTCGCTTATGTCCATTCACGTTATGAGCATAATACTGTAAGTCTAATAAACAAACAATCATCACTCTCAAGCACAAAGAAGTAAACTAGACTCCTAAAGCCTATGGATGACTTATCAAGACCAACTTATCTGACTTGGTGTCTCAGAACCTATATTGACGTGTGTGTATGCTCAATTTGGTAATTGTTACTGTTTACCCGACCAAGTTCCTCCCCGAATGATGTCTCTCCTCTGTCCGGAGGAACAGTCTTCATACCTGCACATCATGACATGACATCGGCAATCATATGCTCATAACAAGGTAAAAACATCTCACAAGTTAGAATAACATTATTCCATAATTGTATGCAACATTTAACCAAGACTAAATCATTTAGAAGTAACAATCAAATGAAACCATCATTTAAACATGACTCATTCATTTAATAATGAGATCAACCATGTTTTATTCATCATCAAGATTCAAACATTACAATCAATTTCCCTATACAATAGGTAGCTATAAAAATCAGATGTAACAAAATGCTATATATAAACTCTAGAAGTTCCCAAAATATTTTAGATGAGGCTGTTCTATAGCTCTCTTACTTGCTTGAAAAATCCTTGAAACTTTGTATTGATTTTATTTTTCTTTTCCCTCTCTTTTTGTTCTTCCTCAATTTCATCAAGATCATACATTAACCTTCTTGCCCCTCCTAAAGTTTGGACCACATCCATTACCTCCACATAAAACTGGACATCCTTGGTCTTCATGGTTCCCACGCCATGATATGGTTATGCAAATGAAAATGAAGAAAAGTAATCATCTCCTTATCCATTGGTCGAAGAATGCATGCTTAATGTTTTGATACATGATATCAGCTCTCTTCTTCGGGCCTCCTATGGTTGAATATCGTAATCTAGTATGGTGGGCCTCCAGAGTTCTAGAATATCTTTCTTCCTTCCACCCAATGTTGCCCTCGATCCATTACGTCTCCGGCCACCCTAATCGGGCTTTGTTTTGAAAAGCTGAATTTTCCCTGAGTCACCGCCAAGTAGCTCTCTACCTTTTCTTCAAACTCTTCTTCATTGCTACATCATCTTGGATTTAGCTATTTGTACCACATGGTTGATGTGTTTCTTTGAATCCTTGCATCTAAGGGCTTAAAACCTTAGGGCCTTAGATGAGAGAAAAGAAGTAAATGTTTTTTCTTTTTCTTTCATGAGACTGTAGTGGTATAAAAGAGGATCAGAGTAGAAAAAATGAAAAAAAAAAGACATAAAATTCATGGACCATACTATATCACCTACAGTTAGCTTACATCAAGGACATGAATGTAGTAGATTTAGGTATGATAGGGTATTTGCAAGGTATATTTGAGGAATATATAAGAATGAAGAAGAATTCAATGATCAAATTAGGTGTCAAATGCTTCCTAAAAGATCTCCCACACCCCACAGGAATTTAATCATTTCTAAGCATTTCCACGCCCCATGGGAAATTTTGTGAGGAGGCTCCAATAGTTGAGAGCTTCTAATGAGCACTTATAACTTCTTTCCATGCAATCATGATTAGTTAGAGAACATATAGGAAACTTGATGAGCTATGCAAACAAAATGAAGAGAATATAGTATTTTGACCTTAGGTCTTAAGCATCTCCGCCCATCTAGAGATATTGAAGGAGTCAAGTGGCTGATGGATAGGGTCAAGGATAGAAGTTTTATTTTTGGTTACATTGACATCATGTGTAGGACATCCATAGTCTTATTCTTGGTTACGTTGACATCACAAAAAATTATATAGGATGGAGTAGAATGTAGCTCTACCTTTGTCAATTCCATGTTAAATTTTTATTATATATAGCTTGCTAGTGTAGCAATTCTAAGACAAACAATCATAGTAGGACGATTCTTAAAAGCTTGAATAATAACCTAGTGAACCCATATACTCTTATGACTATATATACACAAATCTAGATTAAACTTAGAATTCATTAGTTAAGTTATCTTTATTCTATATTACCTCCGTGAATGTTTGAGTAAATCTACTCGCACTCGGAGGTGTTCCCTTCAATCCTTCGATAGTACCCTGTTCAACATCCAAAATCACATATTAAAATACCATTCGTAAAACAATGCTATTAACACATGTGTACTAAATTTAGAATTGTTTACTAACTTTACATACCCCACTAATAGGTGTACTGCAAAAATAAACAGGCTGATGACTAGTATATCCAGGCTCAACGCTATGACCCTGCAATTTTATTAAAATATTAAAACTAAATTAGTTAATCTTGCATTTCACAATCAAAATTTAATAAACTAAATTCAATGAACATGTTGAATTTTACCTGACTGTCAATACCATATGCATCATACAGAATGTCAGCCGCCCTCTCCATCCCCGTAGAGATGCATACCATCAGCCGTAGAAGTTATTATTATGATCCGCGAGTAACTCCTCGGTGGGGTCGTAGAAATCATAATGGTGGTTTCGGCATGATCGAGCATTATACTTCTAAGGCTACCACCGGCGACTTCTAGATTTCAGGATGTACAATGGGCTAGTGTGGTGGATGACACTCCAGTCATGATGTGATCGCAAAAGCCCCTTTACATCAACACTCTTTGCAACCGCGCATCATAATCTACTACCAGGGGCTCCTAAATAAGTGATGTCAGTTTCCCTTGTTGTGTAGGATCCTACTGCACTGTGCCTATCCTATACCGAATTTCCACTTTCCTCGAACTCCTCATATCAAAATAATCCGTGGATTTGTCTAACACAAACTCACAAGATAATTTCCCAAGAAAATATTGCATCATGCTTTACGGTAATCAAAGACCATATACCATCTCGCCATAAAATGGTTCCTAATCTCTTTGGCGGTGGCAAATTCAATGAATATGAAACCCTTTTGCATTGAGGGTGAGATTTTGATTTGTTTTTAGGGTCAGCGAATAGAGCACAAATCGCTTTTAGTAATCTTTTAAATCTTTTACTTGTTTATATGATAATTTGACCGTGATAATTGATGCCCTCGATAGTTTCCCTCCTATTTCATATCCGTGATATTTGTTGGGCAATTGCAAAATCTACATTTTATAAAAAATCCTTCAAATTAATCTCGCTAGGATTTATTCTTCTTTCCGGTGGGTTGCAAGAATTTTGATCACTCAACCTACTAATAAGATCCCTCAACTTCTTTCTATTGTTTTCTAATTTCAATTCTCAAATTTCTTGAGTGCCTGGAGGGTATTGGAGAGAATGGTGGGAGGTTGGATTTTGTTGTTGAGGCTGATTTGGTTGAGGATTTTCCTCCTCTTGTTGAGGATTTCCTACAAATTAAAAAAAAATCATTCATTTCTAAACTAAAACAAACAAAATCAATTTAAAACAACAAAATTCATAACAAATACCAAACAAAACTTACCTCTTGCATCTCTTTGTCGTCGTGGCGCCATATTTGTGAAGAAAATCCAACCGAGGTTGATGAAATGTGAAGAAATCACCTCTCCAACAACGCGAGCGCGTAAAGCAGGGTTTTTGGCCGCTGGCGGAGATGAAAAACAGTAAAAAGCAAATGACAAATGATATTTGGATTCCACTTTTTTTTTCTTTGCAAGACATAACACTAATGCTTATAATGCATTCGCTGCTATGGATACTTTTTTTTTTTTTTTTCTTGTTTGGGCTGGCCAAAAGTGTCATCTCGGCACTTACCATGCATTATTATTTGTGGAAAAAAAGATTCCATACTTCCCTTGTGAACACACAGTCAAAGAAGATGTGTTTTATGGACTTTGGCACTCTGCATAAGCTGCAGATCTTGATATCTTCTACCTTATATTTAATTGGTAGCCTTTGTAGCAACAGGAGCCAACAAAACATGCCTTCTTTGGCTCAAGCACACTTGCCCAAGTATTTTTGAATACTTTTCCCCATTCTTGACTATTCAGATTTGCTTCCCATGTTTTGTTCAAGTGGTTGTAGATTTCAACTTGATTAGTGAGGGTGTTGTATACTTTTTTTGCACTCAGCCTGGAGATCTTAGAACCATCATTCCACCTAAAGTCCTTATACTGATCAAAGTCAACCTCATGGTTTGCATTTTCTAGAATCTCCTTACAGGCCTCCTTTATGGCAGAGTATGTCCTACAATTTGAGTTAGGCAACTTGTATTCATTACTGAGTAGATTCCAATCTTTCAAGCCTTCTTGGTCTAGGATATCAACAATATATTTAATTCCTCTATTTGCCCAAGCCTTGGCAGAGCAACCCTGTTTTAATGCTAAGGGCTTACCATTGTGATAGAGATTCCACTAGACTGAACTTTGTGCAAACACATATTATTTGAGAAGGCTTGGGAGTTGTGAATATGTCCTTTTATAAGTTCCCAGGCCTTCCAAAGGCTCTTAAAGACCACATACCCCACAGGGACAATTGAGTGTCTGCAAAAAATAAGGTCACTTAGAGGGAGCCCTTTCCATGTCTTGACATGCTTTGGAACTCCCCTTTCAATGAACTGCTCCAAATCAATATTTTCCAAGGCTAATCTCCCTCCAGAGCCCTTGAGATCCACTTGGATGCCAACACAATTCCTTACAACCTTAGGTCTTTCAACTCCAGCCCGCCATCAATCTTGCTTAGGCAACACTAGTCCCAGCTTACATCATGCTTCTTTTTCTTCCCTTTCCCATCGGACCATAGGAACCTCTTGATCTTTTTCTGGATTTCATCAATTTGATAGTTGTTGAACAACCAACCAAATACATAGTATATATTGTATGAGGAAATATTTTTTTGGCAAACCTGTACTCTTCCAGCCAGTGATAGGGGTTGCCTATTCCAATTTCTGATTTTCTTGTATATTTTTGCATGAATCTAGAGCCACATTTCTCTTAAATTAGGGTTAATAGAGAATGGAATACCAAGGTACCTGACTTGTTTCCGAGGGTCACCCCATTGCATACCATACTTATCCAACCAATATGGGGGTTCCTCTTTCCAACCCGACATGACAAATTTTGCAGTGGAAACCTTTGCTCCAGAAGTGGCACAAAAAGTATCTAGTTTTTTCATGAGGTTCACTATATTGCTTTCCTCCAACAATGGAAACAAAGCAGTATCATCTACAAACTTAATGTTAAGAATGACATCTTGGTTAGGGAGAGTAATACCTTTTATCCTTGGGGTATCGTTGTCCATTCTTAGTATAAAGTGCAAAGCATATGAGGCTATCACAACAAGTGCAAGGGTTAGGGGACAACCTTGTCTTATAGACCTCTCCAAAATGATTTCCTTTGAAAGAGTCCCATTAATGTCCACTTGGGCCACTGCATCCTTGAAGAGAGTGTCCACCATATTGCAAAAAGCTTTTGGGAACTCGAAGGCACTCAACATTAGTCTAATAAACTCCCACTCTATTCGGTCATATGCTTTCTCAAAGTCGAGCATGACCATTGCTGCCTCTTGTCCTATTGCTCTTTCCCAGTCCATGGCCTCCCAACTAGTGATTAGATTTTCAATTATATATCTACCTTTAATAAACCCTGTATGGGTGTTGTTTATAAATTTTAGCAGAATATTCACTAGTCTTTTGGCCATGACTTTTGCTAGAATTTTGTAGGAGACGTTCAACAGAGTTATTGGCCTCCAATTCTTTATTTGAGATTTTTCTCCTACTTTAGGAATTAGTTTTATTATGCCCCTGTTGATATTTTTCCCCAATGTGCCCTTTTCCAAGGCCTCTTTATATACATCATATAATTCATATACGATCCATTCACTAAAGGTTTTGAAGAAATCAACCGGGAGTCCATCAACACGTAGAGACTTGTCATTCTGCATTGAACTAATGGCTTGCTTTATTTCCTCTTTTGTAATCTCCTTACCTAGCTCTTGTGCTTCTAATATAGAGATATTTTTTGGGACACTATCCTTTATCATATTTCTTGCATTTTTATAGCCTTCCCTCCTACAATTAGAAGTGAGTAGTTGTTTATAGAAATTGTAAAGCTGATCTTTTATATCCTCTTCGTCTGTGAAGGTTTTCCCCTCCACTTGTATCTAAAACTTTTTTTGAGCCTTTGTCCCCATTTTCCAGCCAGTTAAGTTTGGATCTCACTTTGAGTCCTTAAATTTAGAAGTTTTGGATTTTCCTTAATTCATCCTTAGCAACTCTACAACCTTAACATTGCCAATTTTTAACACCCTCTTGTAGGGTTCTAGCAGCAGAGGAATGAATTTCCAAATCCGAGGAGGTAGGTTTTTTACCATGACCCATCTAGGGCATGATAGGGCTAGTATCTCCTCACTTATGGCATCCGGTGCCCAAGGAAAATCTCTAAAGACATTCTTCCCAATACTCTAGAATTGTCTACCCAAAACTCTAGTTTGAGTTTCATGGTTTTTTGAGAAATACAACAAACAAGCCTTTTTGAATCATTCTGAAATAGGTAAAAAAACCCCCCATTTTCTTCCCCCAAACATCTGAAAGCCAAGAGTCCAAATATCTTCTTACCAGGATCCTTTCAAGATCCACAACTACCAAGAATACCTTGACATTCTTTAGCCTATTATATTCTTCAGTTAACACTTTACATATCTCATCATTTGGAGAAAAGATGTCTATTGTAGGAGGGCTAGGGGTGCACTTACCTCCTCTGTGTCCCCCATCTTCTCTTTTATGGCCTTCTTCCACCAAGAACTTTGCTCTTGCCAGGAGAGAATCGTTCTCACCTTCAACAATCTCCTTGAAAGACTTCGGTTGCCAATAGCCCAAAAACCCATCGTTTTGGCTAGAGTGGACGCCATCATGGGGGTTTGAATCCCCAAGCATCACAAGGGATCAACCACTAGGCAGAAACACATGCGTGATAGCTGCCCAAGGACACCCCCTTAGATCAAAGAGTAGGGACTGGCACCGACACCGCCACTGAAGGAGTATACCACTGTTCAGAATTATTCTGTGGAGGAGGACAAGCCTCCTCCACCCACATGGCCGAAAATCCTCACCAAATCCCACACACTCAGAAACCCTAGTTGCAGAGCCTTTTTTTGTTCCAATCCGGTTTAAAATCTCCTAAGTATTTAGTTTTAATTTATTTTTTTAATTAAATTGATTTTAAAATCTAAAAAAACAACATTACTGCCACTTGCTCTCGACATAACTCTCTGTGTAATTATTTTTATTTCACTTTAATTTATCTTTCTAACATTCAAAATAAAAATAATGTATAAATATATATTATAAAATTATAAAATCTTTATAATTATAATATGAATGATGAAATACTATTGCAATGAAAAAATTGATGAAAAGTCTCAAGAAGATAACTCTCAACGTATTTTATATAAATAATAATGTTATATAAATACTAATTTATTATAATAATTACTATAATTAAATTAATTATAATTATTAATATTAAATTTTAGTATTAATAATAATAAAAAATGAAATCATTATAAAATTGATTATGATATAAAAATAAGTATTTTAGAGTGAATAAGATATCAAATCGAGTTAAAACCATTTAAAAATATACTTTAAATCTACTTGAAAAAAATGTCTACATACAATGAATGTAGTTATGCTAGTTGCATGTCATTTGAACGTCAAATTCAAATTAAAGAGTTTTTCCTTGTACATTGAATTTTGTTTTTTGATGGATGCCATTGCAATATGCCTCTTGGTGTAAAAATAGGCTTATTAAAGGTATGGAGAAATAAACAATTTTTTTTAAAAAAAAAGTTAAAACGCATAGGAGTATTTGGTGGATGTACATGTACATACATATATATGAAGATCAATATGACATGACCATGCAAATGATAGATCATAAAATATGGGGGAGGAATGAAACAATCAACTGCATCTGAAAGAAGGAATGTTCTAGTATTGGTCCACCCAACTTCCATTTATGAGGTTGGCTATCATGAGAAAGCATTCAAGGAGCCCCTGCCATGTTGATCAACTCGACCTACCCAGAATTCAACGAATCAGGGAGAGGGATGAACAAACAAAGGAAGGAAGTGGTTGGTAGAACTGACCGTACCGGTAGGAAAGAATGAAGGACACAAATCTGACTATCTATACCTTCCCAACTTAAGTGCAAAGGTCTCTACAAACTTTTTCTACACTATTCATCCATTATTATAATTACTATCACAATAGAAAACCAAAATGGCTAAAAGTTTTGTCACACTTCTCAATTGTTTGTAGTGCTATTCACATCTACATGGTTGAAAATATACTCATCTCCCATAGATAACACACCATTATTTTAACTAGATTTTGGATT
This sequence comes from Sequoia sempervirens, assembly GCA_007258455.2. Classification (NCBI taxonomy): domain Eukaryota; kingdom Viridiplantae; phylum Streptophyta; class Pinopsida; order Cupressales; family Cupressaceae; genus Sequoia; species Sequoia sempervirens. Next base: position 107,691 of record VDFB02099232.1, on the reverse strand, counting down.
TTCATGAAGGATTAATCAATCTTTGAAAACTATCAATTATTTTAATGGTTGAAGGTTTTTTTTCACACTTTAAAGAACACTGATTATTTTGAGCTTTTCCTTGTGAATCAGGTGATTGGTGGATTGTTTGAGTGAAATATCTTTTAATTTTACTAATTTAATAGAAAAACTTAAATAAGTTAGGTATAATTAATTAATTTTTTGAACTTGTTTTGTTGTTTTGATGATAATTTTGTAGTTATTTAAATTTTTAATTATTATTTATTTATGTTTGGATCATAAGGGTTGATCATTTTATTTTTATTAATTGACTCATCTTAATTTTGATTCAAATTTTGATGCTTCACATTTCTTTAATCATAAATGTATTGTTTAATATATTTGTGTAATGGAGAAAAATAAAGACCTTGTCTTTTTACTCTTTCATTTTATATATATTTTTGGTCTTGTAAATATTTCCATACTAGTTATTAAGGAAGTTTCATACTTTCATTTCATACATTGACAATATCTCAAAAATGCTTCTCAACACAATCCATGTCTACACACACAGGGACACAAGTATTGACAAGGATAGGATGAAACCATGCCACACCAATAGAATTATGTGAGGAGGATAAGATTGGGTGTGAACTTTTCTAAGAGTAGACCAAACATTATAGGGAACTTTGTGATAATGTATGCAATGTTGGTTCAATAAGAAATTTTTAAAATTCACTTGTCAATCATCATTTACATAAAAAAATCACCCATCGAATGTCCAAGAGTGAAAAATAGATTTGTGAATTATAAAAGTTGTAAGCAAATTTGGAATGCGAGGTGCATCCCAACCCTCTCTTTATTAGTTATATTTTTCAATCACAATTCTTCATTTAAATTTGATTCACCCTAAATTCACTTACTAATTTCTTGTAAAATTAATTAAATAAGATATTATTTAATTAATTACCTTCACAATTAACCATTCTTCATACACTAATTAATAATTAATTGTTTCCTCTTTATCTCCCCACAGTTAATTAATTAAATCAATTAACCTTAGCTTTCATCTCCTCCAACTAATCAATTAAGTAATGCTTGCTTAATTAATTAATTAGGCTAATTAACTCCCCCTTAACATTTTCCTCTAACTTAGTATTCCACACGCTCACCAGTGAACAAAATTCTCAATTCTTCCAACTAATTAATTAATTAATACTTGCTTAATTAATCAATTATGCTAACAAATCCTTCTTTAACATTTCTTCTAATTTTAATTTGCACATGTCATAACCCTTTCTTTGATACATTTTTTTATTAAGCTAGGAAAATAATTAAATCATAAATTATAAGTCAAGGGTATGCATTATTAATACAAAATAATAAAAATGAAAATAAATAAACCATAGTATAAAATATATAATATAATATAATAATAATAAATTAAATAATTTTCATTTACAAATAAAAATAAAAATGAATTATCCAAAACACTAATTAGATAATTTAGACATTAGTTAAGTGATAATCAAAGTTGTTGGTTAAGTAATCAATTAAGCGATAATCAAAGTTGTTGGTGGCACTATTTTCAACTTGTGCTAGTTCCCTTATGATGCCCATCAATTATATATGAACAGAGAAATTTCAAATGTGCATCATGTTCAAATGCCTTTGTTAGTTGCCTTTCACCTTTGCCAAGTTGTAGTCTAAAACTCTCAAAAAACCCTAGGTTTGAATGAAAACCCTTGCCCTTTTCTTATAATCTCGTGTTGACTGTTTGCCTTGGTTTCCTATTGTTCAAGTGATAACTATTGGTCTTTACCCCATGTCTTAATCGACCCTCTTTGCCTAGGTATACCGATTAGACTTGTGACTCATTATACTTATCCCAAATTTTAATTCTTGAGTCTAAGTCCCTGTATGGTCTCTAACCCCCTCTTTCTCCTAAGAAAACATCTTTAAAACAACCCTTTATGCACGTGCTTAAGTGTTTCACTTAAGCGCTTTTGACTTGCCTTGTTTAGGACATGTGTCAAACCCTCAATGCAACACATATCTTCTTCACAACACATTTCTTTGCAGGGGGTAAGGTATGTACACCTCGTATTGTGCAGCACGAGTTAGGTGCCTCCTTCATGTTGGGAGTACAAGGAGTCCCATATACTGTAAGCCGTCTATAGACCCAAAAATAGATCGCTTGATATCGTGGACTATAAAAGGACCTTTCCTTTCCTTTTTGCTCCTAGTACATAGAAAGAATGTGCCAAGCATTACTTGTAAAGAGTTGACATGTGGCATTGTCCTATTGCAGCATGCTCTCCTTTAGAGCACAATTTCATAAGAGAAGCACAGGCCGAAATGAACAAAGAGAAGACAAATGGCGACCTTTGATTGCAGCGCTAAGTCCCTTTAGAGCGTAATTTCATAGGGTGGGTGCATTGAGAAAATGCGCTAAGCTGGGATGCACAAGGTGAAGATAGGTGGCAGCCCTTGATTGTAATACTAAGTTCCTTCAAAGCGTGTTTCTTTGAGTTGAGCGCATTGAGAAATTGTGCTAGGAAAGCTACACTAGAAGAGGGACATCTATGTCAATCTTTGATTCAGCGTAAAGGCCTTTTGAAGCGCATTTTTGAGTCATCAACACATACGGGGAATGCACTTGGCGATAACAAGTAACAAAAAGACATGTGTCATCACTTTATTGCAGTGCGAAGCTTCTATATATTGTGTTTTCATATATATAGCACAAAACCAAAATGCCAGGAAAGGGGACACATGCTTATTTCTAACTGCAGTGCGTTCCTTCTTCAGAATGTATTTTTAAGTAAGGGGCGCATAGTGAAAAGGTATCAGGTTGATATGAATAAGAAATGAACAGGTGTCAGTCTCTCATTTCAACACAAAGCATCTTCATGATGCAATTTTGTGTTCCCTGCACATAAAGGAAATGTGCTGGGCGGTGTTAAGCAGAAAGGGGGCATGTGTTTGTTCATGAATGCAACGCTCAATTCCCTCGCAACACATTTTTCTCCCAGCAGCATGTACTTAAAAGGCGCGAGGAGGGTGATGTCACTAATGGATGCATGACCTCTTCCTATTGCAGTGCTCATCTCCTTTGCACCATAGTTTCTAATCTTCAGTGCATAAGAAGAATGCACTATCCTTAAGCCATTCAAAAGATGACACAAGTTTAAACAACGCATATCCCTAGACCAGAATGATATGGTCTCTATAGTTTTCATTCTTTTTGAAAACCCTATCAACCAAAATTCTAGATCCCTGAGCCATTCTCAGCCTATTTGCTAACTGGTAGGAAGTTGAGTGATGATATCATCATCCAATCCCTTCTTATAACGCCTTGATGTTCCAGCCATTTTTTTCATTTTAGGATTTTATAATTTTATAAATAAGGTTTCTTAAATTTTACACTTCCCTAAAGACTTCTATAATTTTTTTAGAAAATCTACCCTTGACAAAACCTAATTGTTTTTCTGAATCTTTGATACAAGAGAATTCATACCCTTACACAATTTCCCAAATTTACACAGAGACGATCAAATGTACTTGTTTGTTGTTCATAGGAAGCCCTAATTCTATTGTGAAAACCCTCGTTTTCTTGCAATCTTCAGTAATTTGCTTTAAAATCTTGTATTTGTGCTTTAATTGATGAAAAATGAAGTAATTAAGCCAATTCCATTGAGAATTTGGTTGACAAATCAAATCCACCATTAATATCTTTGCATGCTTGAATGTACGACTAGTGGTAGTCGTTCCTCATGTTTGAATATGGGTCGTTGATATTAGGAAATCAACGGTGATTGTGGGAATTTGAAATTCCCTCTGCGATGAGAAACCTTATCTTTGATAATGCACAATTTTGGGACACGTCTTGCCATTTTGAGGACTCGTGGGTTCATGGGAGTCCAAAAACTTTGAGGCTTTCCCTATAGTTGATCTCCCTGTGAAACACTAGTGGTAAGGAAGAGTGGACACATGTCATGATTTTAGGAACTCGAGGAGGTAATGACTCAGTTTAAAATCACCCCGCGAATGTTGTGGCTTGCGCGATAAGGTAAAACACATACCTTTTATCAAAATAAAGGCATTTCACTAAATCGCGGGAGCCAATGTTGTCAGAATGAAAGGCTCTGCTATACAAAGACTTTGTGCGGCTTAAGGATCACAAAGCACATGTGCTTTAAGGAAAACTTAAAACAACTAAGAAAAGGGAGTCGACAATGAATATAATGGGTGGGGGACTTTGCTAAAGGATTTAAAATATTATCATGAAAAGTGTAGCTTAAATATTAGCATGAAAAGTGTAGCTTATAATTTGATTGGTTAGGGACTTGTATATGCCAATGAAGTAAAGGTATTTCATTGCCAACGGGTGTTTGGTGGGACTCAAAAAGGCTCAAAAGCTTTTAGCAATAGATTAAAATATTTGTAAAGACGGGAACACTCGGTACTCCAAAATAAGGGGTTGGTAAACACACGTGATAGAAGCCTTATGGTTATAACTTAAAAGGATAGGCAACCTCGGTTACAAGTCAATGACAAAATATAAGAAAAGTGTAAGGGTTTCCAAATATATGCTAGGATTTTGGGTGAAATTTAGGGCTTTAGGATCCCAATTGTATAATTTTATCATCTCCTTGCACAATTTAAGGATTTCAAGAATTCAGTTAGTAGCACCAAAATGGTTAATTGTGAATGGTTAATATTTTATTTAATTAATTTAATAAGAAATTAGAAGTAAATTTGGGGTGTTTAGAATAGCTTAAAAGACAATCAAATTTAAATGAAGTGTTGTGATTGATAAATATAATTGATAAAGAGAGGGTTGGGATGCACCTAGCATTCCAAAATTTCTTACAAATTTTATAAAATTTGCAAATCTATTTTTCACTCTCAAATATTCAATGGGTGATTTTTTGATATAAATTATGATTGACAAATGAATTTTAGAAATTTCTTATTGAACCAACATTGAATACATTATCACAAAGATCCCTATAATTTTTGGTCTACTCTTGGACAAGTTCACACCCTGTCTTACTTGTGGTATGGTTCTATCCTATGTTTGTCAATACTTGTGTCCTTGTGTATGTATAGATGGATTGTGTTGAGAACCATCTTTGAGATACTGGCAATGTATGAAGTGAAAGTATGAAACTTCCATAATAACTAGTATGGAAGTATTTACAAGACCAAAAATATATATATAATGAAAGAGTAAAAAGACAAGGTCTTTATTTTTCTCCATTACACAACAATAAATTTATAAAATTAGAGAAATGCGAAGCATTGCAATTCAACTCAAAATTAAGATGAGTCAAATTGTAATGATCCTAGCTCAAACTGACCTCAAGATGCTGAATAAGAGCTCAAAGAATATTGTCAAACAATTCACTTGCAACCTTCCAGCTTGTTGGTTTATGTGGTCAGACTGATATGTTCTTTGGAAAATGATTATTGAATGCTTCCAGTGCTTGAAAAACAACTCTACTATGCATAAACTAACATTCCAAAGCATGAATGACTTCTAGATAAATCATCTACAATGCATATCAATGACTTCTAAGTGTAAAAACATGCACCTAAAACCAACTGGTATTTTAACAAACAATTGGTATGCAACCTATATACTGATAATAACATCTACAACCACTTGACATTATGTCAAATAGTTGGCATACATCCTCATACAATATTCAAATGATCATTAAAACAATATATAACTCCCAAAGGATGACACCTTATTTGAAATGCTATCCTTTCTACAATGATGACAATGAAAAGATGCCAAGACTCTTGGCTTACATCCGCAAGAATAATGCTTAAATCTAATACAAATTTCACCTACAACAATACCTTCTAATATGCATCTAAATGACATGAAATATGCATGAAATATCCAAAGGAACCTGTAGCTTGGTGGCACCTTGAATCCCCAATGAAGAGGCAATAAATACCTTGGGAGATGAAGACCTTATGATGCCAAAATAATTTTCTGAAGCAACAGAGGAATGAATTTCCAGATCCGAGGAGGTAGGCTTTTTACCATGACCCATGTAGGGCACGATAGGGCCAGTATCTCCTCACTTATGGCATTCAATGCCCAAGGAAAATCCCTAAAGACATTCTTCCCAATACTCCAGAATTGTCTGCCCAAAACCCTAGTTTGAGTTTCATGGTTTTTGAGAAATACAACAAACAAGACTTTTTGAATCATTTTTAAATAGGTAAAAAAAATCCCATTTTCTTCCCTCAAACATCTGAAAGCCAAGAGTCCAAATATCTTCTTGCTGAGATCCTTTCAATATCCATAGTTGCTAGGAATACCCCGACATTCTTTAGCCTATTATATTCTTCAGTTAACACTTTACAAATCTCATCATTTGGAGAAAAGATGTCTATTCTAGGAGGGCTATGGGTGCACTTACCTCCTCTGTGTCCCCCATCTTCTCTTTTATGACCTACTTCCACTAGGAACTTCGTTCTTGGTGGGAGAGAATCGTTCTCACCTTCAACAATCTCCTTGAAAGACTTCAGTTGCCAATAGCCCGAAAACCCATCGTTTTGGCTGGAGTGGACGCCATCGCGGGGGTTTGAACCCCCAAGCATCACAGGGGTTCAACCACTAGGCAGAAACACATGCGTGATAGCCGCCCAAGGACGCCCCCTTAGATCAAAGAGCGGGGACCGCCACTGCCATTGAAGGAGTATACCACTGTTTAGAATTATTCTGTGGAGGAGGACAAGCCTCCTCCACCCACACACACAGAAACCCTAGTTTTAGAGCCTTTTTTTGTTCCAATCCAGTTTAAAATCTCATATGTATTTAGTTTTAATTTATTTATTTTAATTAAATTGATTTTAAAATCTAAAAAAAACAACATTTCTGCCACTTTCTCTCGACATAACTCTCAGTGTAATTATTTTTATTTCACTTTAATTTATCTTTCTAACATTCAAAATAAAAATAATGTATAAGTATATATTATAAAATAAAAAAAATCTTTATAATTATAATATGAATGATGAAATACTATTGCAATGAAAAAAATGATGAAAAGTCTCAAGAAGATAACTCTCGACGTATTTTATATAAATAATAATGTTATATAAATACTAATTTATCATAATAATTACTATAATTAAATTAATTATAATTATTAATATTAAATTTTAGTATTAATAATAATAAAAATGAAATCATTATAAAATTGATTATGATATAAAAATTAAGTATTTTAGAGTGAATAAGATATCAAATTGATTTAAAACCATTTAAAAATCTGCTTTAAATCTACGTGAAAAAACGTCTACATACAATGAATGTAGTTATACTAGTTGCATGTCATTTGAACGCCAAATTCAAACTGAAGAGTTTTTCCTTACATTGATTTTTTTTTTGATGGATGCCATTGTAATACACCTCTCGGTGTAATAAAAATAGGCTTATTAAAGGTATGGAGAAATATACAAATTTTATTAAAAAAAAAGAAGTTAAAATGCATAGGAGTATTCGGTGGATGTACATGGGTGCTGCCACAATAGTGGTTTACACTTTCTGGAAGATCTTGGTTTTTGCTGAAATCACATATTTTTAGAAAATATAATGATTTAAGCCTTGAAAAGTTCCATTTAAAGGATTCCAATTGAAGAGGGTTTGATCAAACTAGCTTAGACCAAGACCCCTTGGATAGAACCCCACTAGTTTTAAACCATACCTATAATAGAGTCTCCTTTACACCTATCAAAATGCCGATAAAAAATCACTTTTGATTTACCTTTTGGGGGATCAAATGAATTCATTTAAATTTTATTTTTTGTAAGTATGTAGTCCTTATTATAAGCTTAAAAAAAAGAATAATTTTAATTAAATTTAATTTGATTATTATATTTATTTTTTATTTCTTGTGAATGTAGGTTTTTCACTGAAAATGAAGCTCTTTGTTCTGCACATGTGGAAAAATAGAAGATTATAAAACAATAAAATTTGAAAAATATGAGTGCACCAGATATTGAAGTCCTTTATCAAACAAAAAAATAAATTGAATTTTGATACATACAAAAAAGCTACACGTTATACAGTCGACTATGTCTGAATTGTAATTGGTTTGACTTTGAAATTTGACTAAAGAAAAAATATTCAATAAAAAACTATCCAACCAAGTGGAAGCACTAGATATTGGAGTTACAAATCTAAATTTGAAAGAATTAGAATTTTATCCTTTATGGAAAAAAAGTTATGCATTATAGAGTGAGCGTCACTTTTTAAAACTGTTGTTTTATGAAAAAAAATAGTTTTCAAGGGAGATGGAAAAAAAAGTGCAATTTGGTTCCAAAATATTTGAAAAAAATAATTTAGAATGTATAGACAAAATGTCATGAAACTCTAGTTTGCATCATCTTCAAATTCCTCACGGTTTAGCTGTTATAGGTTCCCAAAAGTGAATATTTAGTTAGAAAAAATTATTTCAGTGTCCAGTTTGGCCAAAAATTGTAAGCCACTATTGCGGAATCACCCACATACATACATATATATGAAGATCAATATGACATGACCATGCAAATGGTAGATCATAAAATATGGGGGAAGAATGAAACAATCAACTGCATTTGAAAGAAGGAATGTTCCAGTATTAAAGAAATGTGAAACATTGTAACATTTGTTCCAGTCTTTATTTTTCTCCATTACACAAAAACATATTTATGAAATTAAAGAAATGTGAAGCATTGTAATTTAACTCAAAATTAAGATGAGTCAATTAATAAAAATAAAGTGATCAATCCTTATAATCCAAATATAAATAAATGATAATTAAAATTTAAATAACAACAAAATAATCAAAATAACAAAACAAGTTCAAAAAATTAATTTAAATTACTAAAATTAAAACACATTTCACTCAAACAGTCCACCAATCTCCCGATTCATAGGGAAAAGGTCTAAATAATCAACATATTTTTAAGTGAGAGAAAAACCTTCTAACCATTAAAATATTTGATAGTTTAAAAGGCCGGATTAATCCTTCACGAAAATCTAAAATCTAGTCAAAATAATGGCATGTTATCTATGGGAGATGAGTCTATATTTTCAACCAAAGATGTGAATATCACCTGAAACAATTGAGAATTATGACAAAACTTCTAGCCATTTTGGTTTTTTATTGTGATAGTAATTCTAATAATGAATTAACAATACATACAAAGTTTGTAGAGACTTCTGGGCTTAATTTGGGAAGGTATAGATAGTCAGATTTTATTTTTGGATATATATGGTTGATTAAATATATTTCATACATTTAAATTTTTGGTTTTGGTTGTGTGATTTTTTTATAATGTTTTGGATCATACTTTATGATCCATCATTCTCATAGTCATGTCATATTGATCTTCATATATATGTATGCATGTACATCCACGGTACTCCTATACATTTATTTAATTTTTCATTGAATTTTGTATATTTCTTAATACCCTTAATAAGCCTATTTTCATTTATTCTTTTAGACAAATAATCACTACTTTGTTTTAGATTATAAATATTATTAGATGTAAAAATTAATATAAACACTTTTATGTCTTTACATTCAAATACAAATAATATTTCATTTTTATGTGAACTTGAATTTACTATTTTTTATTTCTCTTTCTTTTCTTGTTTTTTATTTTATTTTATTTTGATCTTCCTCAATGCGTGATTGTTATTTTCAATTTTTTTTTCTCTTTCTCTTTAGGACTATCTAACTAATTTGATATCTTTTTTTGTTGAATATGTTCTTTCTTCTCTAGAGCTTTTTGGGTCTATTACCATTTTTTCACATTCTTTTTCCTAAATATATCTTATTTCAAAGATGGATTAGAGTATGATACAAAATTATATGATAAAAATGTAGCATAGTCAAAATCATAGACAATGGAAAGTGACAGGTGGATATCTCATCGTGAAGATGGATAGAGAGTACGATACAAAACAATACCATAATAAAATAGCATAGTGAAAATTATAGAACGAGGAAAATGACAGGTCGATGAAAGTGACAGGCGGATATCTTGTCCGGAGATGGATAGAGAGTCTAATACAAAACAATACCATAAAAAAATAGCATAGTGAAAATCATAGAACGAGGAAAATGACAGGTCGGTGAAAGTGACAGGTGGATATCTTGTCTTGAAGAAGGATAGAGAGTATGATACAAAACAATACCATAAAAAACAGTGTAGTGAAAATCATAAAACGAGGAAAATGACAGGTCGGTGAAAGTGACAGGTGGATATCTTGTCCTGAAGATGGATAGAGAGTATGATACAAAACAATACCATAAAAAAATAGCATAGTGAAAATAATAGAAAAATGACAAGTTGGTGAAAGTGACAGGTGGATATCTCGTCTTAAGAAGGATAGAGAGTATGATGCAAAACAATACCATAAAAAATAGCATAGTGAAAATCATAGAATGAGGAAAATGACAGGTCGGTGAAATTATCTGTTTGAAAATTGAGATATCCAATTAAAACATATGGCGAGTTGTGATCATGAGCCTGGTCGACGTCTCCTTGTGGGTGTAACAAATTCATTCTTGTCGATAAAATTTCAGAGATGGGGCGGTGGGATATGTTTCCAACATGGATTTCATACGAGGTCGCCTGCATTTTCATGGCAGCAGCTGCAATGGTGTACATTGTGTTGGGTTCAGCGGTTGTTTATGGCCCAGCGGTTGTACTGAAAGCTAAGGGCAATATGCGTCCACTTCCGCCAGGCAGAATGGGCCTTCCGTATTGGGGAGAATCTGTGGATTATATCGGGTCGTGGAGTGACCCTCACAACCCGGATGTGTGGTACGACAGGCGAAAGGCCGAGCACGGGCCAGTTTTCAAAACTCATATTCTGGGCAGCCCAACTGTGGTGATTTTGGGCGCCCAGGGTAACAAATTCATTCTTATCAATGAAAACAAGCTGTTCCTGAACAGCTGGCCTAAGTCTGTGAAGGTTCTGGTTGGGGAGCAGGCCATGGCAACGTCCCATGGCGCCCGCCGCACGAGGCTCCGGCAGATTATCCTCTCTGTTCTGGGTCAACATACTCTGAGGATGGCCATTGGGAGATTTGAGAGGCCTGTGGTGCAGCATCTCCAGTCGGAGTGGCATGCTGGCCAGACGGTCCGCGCCTACGAGAAGATTAAGGACATGACCCTGTCCGTGGCTTCGGACTTTTTGATGGGATTGCAGCCAGGGGAGGAATTTGAGAGTTTTAAGAGACACTTCCATGAGTTGAGCACTGGGTTGCTGTCTCATCCTCTTGACCTTCCCTGGACATAATTTGGAAGGCCAAACGGGCCCGCGCGGCAATTGTTGCTATGATTTGTTCAAAGATTGAGCTGCATAGAAATTCTAAAGCGGGTGGAGAGAGCTTTATGGACTTGGTGTTGTCTGCAGGGGAAGCAGGGAGCGATTTCAGCTTGAGCAAGGAAGAGATTGCAGACAATTTGATTAGGCTTTTTGCTGGCGGCCATGACACAACGGCCTCCGCCTTGGCCACGCTGCTCAAACACCTCTCTGTCACGCCCCACGTGTTACAACGCCTTCGCAAAGGTACTGTCACCAACTAATTCAAATAGTAATCTATGTTCCCGTAGAAAACTTATATTAGCTATAGATTTTTTTACAATTGATTTGATTTATTTTGCACCAATTTTTTTTTAATTTCTGGATGCAAAATAAATTTTACACAGTTGAATCTAGAAACTATATGTATTTAATTGATTTGATTTTAAAGAAGCAATAGATATTTTCTTACTGTACTAGACTTCACTCCCATTATCATTTATAATTATATGTCAATATTACTAATATTATGATATTCCTAAAAGAATTAACTGTTTAGTTTTGAGTCAAATTTATTAGCCATTCACTTGTATGAGAGATGGGTTTGTGTTTCTCATGAGAATGAATGATCAATAAATTTGACTCAAAATTTATACAATTGACTTTTTACTAAAGACCTATGCAATTGAATCCTAACAACAAACTTACAATAGAAAATACATATACTTATCAATATTACTAATAATTTATGTGGACTCAACTAGAATGTACAAAAGCTTAGGCATGACAAGGAAGCAGGAGAGCCGCTGACCTAGAGCAACATAAGTGATCTGCACTACTTGGGTGCTGTCATAATAGTGGTTTACAATTCCTTAGAGGAACGAATTTTAGCTGAAATCACATATTTTTAGAAAATATAATGATTTAAGCCTTAAAAAGTTCCATTTTAAGGATTCCAATTGAAGAGGGTTTGACCAAATCACCTTAGATCAAACCCCCTTGGATAGAACCTCGCTAGTTTTAAACCATACCTATAAATGCGTCTCCTTTACACCTATCAAAATGTTGATAAAAAATCACTTTTGATTTAGCTTTTGGGGACCAAATGAATTCATTTAAAATTTATTTCAAATGACATGGTATTCCTCATAATAAGTTATCCAATGAATATAATTTTAATATGTTTTGGTTTTGTTATGTATTTGTTTTTAAGTTTTATTAAACATAGGTTTTTCATCAAAAATAAATTTCTTTGTTTTTCACATGTGGAAAAATAGAAGATTATTAAACAAAAAAATTTAAAATATGAGTGCACTGATATTGAAGTCCTTGATCCAACAAAAAAAATAAAATAAAATTTTGACATATACAAAAAAAAGTTATGCATTATACTTTATGCTTGTCTGAATTGTAATTCGCTTGACTTTGAAACTTGATTAAGGAAAAATATTCAATAAAAAATATCTCACCAAGTGGAAGCACTAGATATCAGAGTTACAAATCTAAATTTGAAAGAATTGAATTTTATCCTTCATGGAAAAGAGTTATGCTATACCGGTGGCCATTTTTAAAAAATGTTGTTTTCTCAAAAAATCTATTTTCATGGGAGATGGAAAAGAAGTGCAATTTGATTCCAAAAATTTTGAAAAAAATATTTTTAAAATCTACAGACAAAATTTGATGAGACTCTAGTTTGCACCATCTTCAAATTCCTCACAGTTTAGCCGCTATAGGTGCCCGAATGTGAAGATTTACTTAAAAATAATAATTTCAGTGTCCAGTTTGGCCAAAAATTGTAAACCACTATTATGGGATCACCCACTTACGTAATGTAATATTGGAAGGGTTGCACATCATGGCCCCTATAAATGGAGGATTCAAGCAAGCCAAAACAAATATTGTCTACGAGGGTTTTACTATTCCCAAGGGATGGAAGGTGGGTATACAACTTATAGTGTACTTATGTATTCTAAGTAGTATTTCAATGGTCATCTTTCACACCGTGTTTACAAGTTTAAGTGTGGATGTAGTGCAGGTTCATTATTCCACAAGACAACAAACAACAAAGAAGAATATTTTGCAGTTCAAAAAATTTTGATCGAGATCGCTTCGATGAGCAACATGATCCATTTTCCTTTATCCCTTTTGGACAAGGTAATCAAATTTTCCTAGGAAATGAGTTTTCCAAGCTAGAAATGCAAGTGTTTCTTTATCATTTAGTGGTGAGATAGGATTGGGAGTTAGTGGAGGCAGACAAAAAGACTAACATGTACTTCATCCCTTACCCTACTCATGGTTTTCCATTGCTACTTAAACTTGCACCTCCTTCCTCTGCAAATACCTGAACAAGTAGTTTTTTAGGAGAACCAAAATAACTTGGCCATGAACAAGTTTTTCTAGACTTTAAAGGGTTTTTCAAATAGATGTTGGAAAATCTTTAATGGTAAAAATGATGGGGAGAAAGTATATAACAAATCAAATTCAATTTAAAGTATTGAATGTTTTGACAAATGGGATCTCCTTGCATGTGATTGTTTAGACAAAGGCAATTTTCTAGTTTAAACGTATACTTATATTATTATAATTCACTATATAAAGCTATATAGATGTCAACATCTATGTAATCTAACTTGTATAAAAAATAAAATATCACAACAACTTTTATCTAATATTTTGGGTTCACTTTTGAGACAATAACTAGTTTTTAAAATTAAAGAGTGTTAAATTGGTTATCTTTTATTGGGGCAATTATGATGATCTAGACCTCTTTCTATTGTGTGCTTTAGCACATAAACCTCTTTCTATTGTTGGTTTTATTGTACTAGTTGTTTAATTTTTTTTGTTTATATTTTATAATAGGCATAAAATTTAGTATATAGACTTTTTCTATTGTTGGTTTTATTGTACTAGTTTTTTAATTTGTTTTCTGTTTATCTTTTATAATGAGCATGTAATTTAGATGACTGGTTATTTCCTTACTCAAACACTTAAATACTTTGTTTAGTGGTAGCTTTATTGATTTCATTTTGGAAGATGATTCTATACAATTGACTATTTTTTAAGGATTAGTTATAGATGTTTAATCTTAATTTTAATATAATCTAATTAATAAAAAATTAAGAGTATCATATTTGTTGAATATCTAAAATGTTGGATATCTCTTTTCTAATATGTTCTAAGTTTTTTAGATTGTCTCGATATTAGCATGCTTTTAACCCACAAACATACATAACTTAATCTCATGACATATTTTTGTTGGTTTGAAGTCAAGTAAATCTTTTTATGTAGAAAAAAAATGATAAACTTATAGGAAGAATCACTACATATACAATTTAAAGTAAAAAATAGAATAATAGAAAACAAAGACAATATGTAATATTTTCACTCAAGAAAAATAGATCACAATATTTTTTTACTATTATATAAACTCAAATTTATCTAATACACTATGATTTTTTTTACTTCATCCTTAAGCATATGTGGATATAAATAGATCACATCAAAAAAGGTTTTACACATTGCATGAAATCAAGTATAAGATAAACACGAGTGTTTTAAAACATGGGTGAAAATAGAAAATACCCAAAATAAAACTCAAATTTACTTTTTTTTTTGAAAAAAATATATTTTCTAAATCAAAACAACTTGCAAGGTTGATTCCACCCTAACTATTAAACATGGAAAGTGTACAACACTTGTCCAATATTCTAAACTCTTACATAATGGTTTGAATACAATGTGCACTACTTTTACAATGTATTCTTTTTAAACCAAAATATTTATGTTGAAATTGATATACATTTGTATGGAGAGGATTTACTTATATTTTCAATTGATAAGGATTATATCAAGAAAAAGGCAATGACTACATTTTTATTTTATACAATCATTCTAATCTCAAAAGTTGCACACGTATTTTTTATTGAATAAGTATAATTTGTAATAAAAATAAAAAGTAATAGTGGATAGGGATGTAAAGTAAGTCCAAGCTAGCATTGTACAATGTGGCAACATGATGAAAACATATAAGTTCATGGAAAGAAAAATAGAGATCTAAGTTGTCTACCAACAAAATAGAGAACAAAAGACACACTTGTATAAGAATACTTGTAGCCAAACAACTAGGAGAAGAGAGAAACAAATAAATAAGCTAAATAACTCTACATGTAACCACATCCAAATTACAAAAAAGTGATAAAAAGAAAGTAATATAATTCATTGTGACCCTTGAAGTAGCTAATCGGAACAAACACTAGTAATTCTACAAAGATTTGGAGTATTGAAGCATGTCATGTAACTCTAATGTAGACTCAATAAAGAACTCTAAAATAGTTGAATAGAAAGTAGCATAAAGCTTTGACTTGTAACTTAGTTATAGCAAAGAAAATGCCCTGGAAAATATGATTTAAAAAAAAAAAATCTTTCTTCAATGCTAGACGATAGGATTGGAATGAATAGTATTGATTTGGTGGCTAATTTGGTACAATTGAATAGCTATTATTTGATTTTTCTTTGACAAAACCTATAATTGAGAGTAAATACTAGTAATTTTAAAAATGTATTACAGTAAAGTTTTGCAATTTTAGTTGTTAGATGAATAACAACATTTTAAAACATACCTATACATCTAATTTTCTAAAAGTGTAAAATTAAAATGTGTCTTGTAGAATCAATGACATTATTCCTCAAACCAAAACCAAGAAGAGATTCTTTCCAATTTAACTGATGTCCAAAAAAGATAGGGATATCTCTAAATATTGTATATGTCAATGCTTTTAGCAATAATGTAATCACCAATTAACTTTTTAAGCTATATTTAACATAGAAAAAGGGGCATTTGACTAGTTGAATAGGTAAAAATCTAATTTTCTCTCCAATTAGAAATTTAAAATATAATAGCTTCTAGGCTAGAATTTGACCATCAATGTTTGATTTAGATTTCTAGATTTGGGTACTCAACTTATTCCAGTATTTATGATTGAATCTACACCTCCACTTGATATTGATTCAAGGAATTAGGTTCAAAGTAGGAAGAATAAGGAGATAAGTTTTCTTTAGAGGGAAATATGAGAAATGATGTGCAAATGACAAATCTCAATCCATGAAGAAGTTGTAAATGATTAAAGTGCATAATTTCATACCTAGATTAGGAAGCATAAGAGATTGCATAAAATAAATGAATTGGTTAGATTTTTTACTTAATTCAAATTGATATTTAATGTCTTTCCATGATGACCATTATATAGAAGAAATTTCATAAATCCCTAAGTTATCTAATATTCTTGAATAAATAATTAGCTAGTCTACAAACATGATTTCCATAGGACTTCCTTGAAATTGAATGTGTCTATTCCACTAAATCGAGGAGGATGAAAAAAATCCATGTCTCAATGAGTCTCTCCAACTTAAAAAATTGATAAAATTTTTGTCATTCTTTCTAAATGGATTGAATAAGGAAGGAGGCTTTAAATTAAAATTAGTAGCATAGATAATTTTATCCTATGAGTTGAACTCCCACAATTTTACTTTAATGATAATGGTAATAAATTTATGCCTTAGCAATATTTTCCATGGCTCATCAACTTTAGTAGATCTAAGAATCCATTTAACAATTAGACAAGTCCCTTGTGTTTTGGGGTCTATAATACCAAGTCCACCATTAGATTTAGAATAATTATATTAAATCCATATTATGGAATTGCAACCAATGTTTCCATGCCACTTGGACCAAATAAATTATTGAGTAAGTTTACACAAATCCTTGTAACCTCTTCTCAACAAAATTCAACATGAGGAGATGTAAACATGTGTGGAAAGTCTCAAAAATTGGTTTGCAACCTAAAATTTTCTAGCCAAATAACGAAATGTACTACCCCAATTAGAAAAAAACAAAGTTTATTTGGGTACTAGTTCTACATATTAGCAAGTGATAATCCCACCCCAAAAGGAATACCTAACTACCAAGTGATTTAACCATGCTAAATTATTTCTCACCTTTGAAAATCCAATCAGGAGTGGAACTAACATTATTCATTATGAATTAACTCTTATGATGAGCCAATAGTAAACCAAAAATAATAATAATAGAGATTTCGATTTTAGTTCAATTTTTTTTTTTTTCATTTTGCAAGAGAATAAAACTATCATCAACAAAGTGGGAACTAGTAACCACAAAAACTTGAGGAATGGAAATTCCCTATATAAGATGAAGTTGCTTATCTTTTTCTAATAGGTATCTCAATACATCACTAGCGAGAACATAAGGAAGAGTGATAAAGGACATCCTTGTTTGATGGAACATTACAAAGGGAAGGGCTCATAAATAGTTTTTTTAACCACAAAAATAACATTAGCATCTTTAAAGAGAATTTAACCATGGGAACAAATTTTTCATCTAAAACCTATCCATTGCATCATTTTTATAATAATCTTTCAACATATTATGTTAAATTATTTATCAAATCAAGCTTTACTAGCAAAGCATGTTAACCTAAATTTTGAACCCATTGAACACATGTTTCCCAAGATAAGACTATATTGTCAAGGATGCACTTGCCTCCAAGGAATCCAATTTATTTTGTTCGTACAATTCCCTAAAAATATATTTTTAGTTTGAATGACTAGTTCTTTGGCTATAATTTTATAGGATGTTCAATAATATAATAGGACACTAGCTAGAAACAATGTCCTCTTTCTTCCCTTTCAATAGAAGTTAAATTAAATCCTTGTTGATACTTGATCCTAGACAATCCTTTTTTAGGGATTCTAAATAAAGGAGGTGAAAATAATCTTTAATGTATTACCACATGATTTGCTAAAATTAAACAAATAGTCCATCTAAGCATGAAATTTTCCCATGATGCATAAAAAAGAGAGCCCTTCTAATTCTTTGATGAATAGTATTTGGTCTCAAAACTTGTTATAACCAAGATTAATTTAATTAGGAATACAATATTTCACAATACATCTTGAAGGATTTCTCACACATTATCCTAGTTGTTATCTTCTTTGAAAATATTTCCATATAAATTTTGAAAGAGATAGGTTATTTTGAATTCCTTGGTGAGATCATATTCTATGCACCTGCGAGATCAATAAGTATTCCTTGTGCAAGTATGTAATTGATACAACCACCAATGTAGAGAGGACCATCAGACACATGTCTAAGTACATCATCATTAGCAAAAGCAATGTTAGATAATACAATGGTTTGGCCCTTACGAGGTTGAACTTCAATGAGATTGACCATGTCATGTAGGTCATCCTCATTATCACTGTTACCATTATTGTCATCAACTATGTCCTCAATCTTATCAACGTTCATCACATCATTCTTGACTTAACTATCTTTCACAAAGTTGGTTGAATGATTTGGCATTGGATTAGTAAAGATTTGAAATTTTTGATTGTTGACTAATTACCTTGACCATTAATACTGCCCAACTGGATATGATTAGAATTAATGAGGTCTTGAACTTGATGCTTAAGACACTTGCATCATTTCATAACATGTCCACTTGCACAATGATAGTGACAAACAAAATTTGGATTGAAGTGTGGTGGTGGAGGTATGGTGGGATCTTCTAGTCTAATAGGAGGCAATCGAATAAGGTTCTTATTCAAAACTTGCAACAAAATTGAATGGAGGGAATCAATCAAAGGGGTAAACTATCTAGATATCTTGCTCAAAATTGGTATGGTGTTGGACTTATTGCAACAACTTGAGGCTCAACATGGTTTTTTTGAGATGAATCGATTTTTAAAAGCTCTTATTTGGTTTCTTGAATTGTTGATGACTAGTTTGATGTACGGGCTTAAAATTTTCAGTATGTTTGGATGAAGACGCCTCATACTTAAAAATTGAATTTTGATAATCATGAAGCGTCATGCACAAGATTATAAAGGATGAAATTTTTTGTGAGGATTTTTTTTCTTAGTTCCTTTGTAGGTTATCAATGAACATTATTTGGATTTTCATATCAGGAAGACTAAGATTAACTTGTGATAGTATCGAATAATAGCAGGTAATGAAATTTGGAACCTTTTCACATTGTGTTTATTTGCATCTCATTAAATCAATTATGTTGATCTTGGGACCAATTTACACTTGGAAATGGTTGATGAAGGCATCAACAAGCTCTTTGAATGAGTGCATTAAGTTATTGGGAAATGAACAAAACCATTCCAAGGCCACATCTTTTAATGACCTAGGAAAATTTTTAGCTAACAACTTATCCTTAAAAATAAAATCACTACACATGGTAGTAAATGTTATTATATGGTTGCTAGGATTGCCTTTACCATTGTATTCCTCAAAGCGAGGTATTTCTATGTTTTGTGGCATTTGTGCTTTCAATATCTCAAGTGATAATGGGATATTTATAATGTATTGTGATAGTTGTCCATTTTGAGTTTGGTTTAATGTTGATATTTGTTGTTGAAGGGATGTCACATTTTGCAAGAGTTGGTTTATGAAAAAATCGTTGCTTGTTGTGTTTTGAGAATGAGATGAATATGGTGAAAGTGTGTATGTGTTAGGTGGAGATATATATTGAAAATTTGTGAGAGGTGATGGATTCATAGATATGATATTTGAGTTCACAAAACTATAAGGATTCCCAATATAAATACTATAGTATTGCTTGGTTGCATCATTGTTGTAACAGTTGGGTTTGTGTATGTGGGAATAGAGGCAATCGTTGTCAGGAGAGAAACTTTACTTCCTCCTTGGATTTGAGTATATCCCTAAGCTTGAGGTAACTAACCATTATAGGTACATGATTGTCTATAATGTGGGATAGGCTATACACTACCTCTAATCCTTGATCATTGTAAAGCATTTTCCTCATGTTATCTATGATAGGAACCGTTGTGCTAGTGATACACTTTGTACTAAAAAAAACCTGATTTTTTTATAAGGCTTTGTCCAATTGTTTCAGTTTCTCTTGAGGGACATAAGCTATCATGGTTTGAACATCAATGATAGTGGTTGATGGTAAGGTCATGGGAATTGTGGTATTAGGGATGGAATCCAAAATGGGTTGAGTATTGACAACATTTGTCATGGAGTTAGAAAAATCAAGATCCACAGTGGATGTAGAACCGGCGTGGGATGCCATGAGTCTAGAACTATGTCTCACTGAAGTATTGGTAATAGGACACCAGGTTGTGAAACTCATACAAGTTTCAAAACACTAAAAGTGCACCCAAGTTGAACTCCAAACTTTAAAATCGGTACAACAAGCACTCAAAAATAGGAAGCAATAAGTAGGAACAAATAGGAAACACAACAATAGAGGTCTTAGAAATTTTTTGTGTAGCCAAGACAAGAAGAATCTAGGGTCACCCAATGGCGACTTGGTCCTGGTCAAGGGTTTTGAAAAATCAAAGTTTGACTGTGAACTAAAGTGCTTAAGGATCTCAATTCTATTTGCAAATAATTTAAATAGTAATTGAATTTCTAGAATTTTGCTTAATGTATCCCAATTTAAAGCACAATGTAGATATAAAGCAATGTTGAAAATGTTTAAACAAGATTGAATGCAACTTTCAGATTTGAAATGAAATATGCGATTAATGTAAGATGTAGGAACCTAAAAATGCTAAGTTTTAAATGCAAATTTTGGTTCTAAACAATGCACTTTCTTTCACCAACTAAACTACATGCAAAAAATCCTAAAAATATGCAATTACTAATTTCAAAACAAAGAGATGCAAGTACAATGAAACTAAAGAGACAAAGATATAACAGTGGGAAAAAGTTGATTGGGACACCTGTATAAGGACTAGGTCACCCTTGGGCAAATGGGTCTTTGTAAATGCTTCTAAAAATTCAAAAAGTGAGTGTTTAGATTGGTATTTAAGATGAATGTTCCTATCTACAAACAGGTTGTATAGTGATTTTTTTTCCAATTTTTTTAATGAAGTGCAAATACAAATGTATGCCAATTTTGGAACAAAATGGCAATTTTTTGAATGAAATTTTGGAATGAAAATCTAATCTAAATGACTAAAAAAACACTATAATGTAGGCTATGATGCAATGTGAGTGCAATATTTTTAAATTTTTTATAATTTTTATGATGCAAATATGAAACCCTAAATGAGAAATGCAAAACAATTCAATGATGCAAATCCTAGATCTAGGGTTTGAAAGACTACCAAATTAGAAAGTTATAATGTCAAATGTTAGGTTCATCAAAATGAAACATAAAAATGGGTGTACCCTAAGTTTAACACTCATGACCTAGGGTTCATTTGTATCATTTTTATATGTTTCATTGGGATACAAATCAACAAGGTGTATAGATTGACTATCAACCTCAATGGTGAGCCAATAAAACTTGGATCTATATCCTTTTGAGGATAGAAATGAATTGGAAATGATTGTGATTGATTACCCTAATTAAACTATATGACCTAATATAGTAAATGCAATTATTTGACAACTGATAAATAGAAATAGTTAGGTTTCAATAGATCTGGAAGATGCAGAGGACTGTGTACCTACCCAAAAAAATTGGTTTTGTTGTGTATATAAGGACTCAGTCACCCTTGGATGAATGGGTCTATATAGGGGTGTCCTGCTCAAATTTTGGGGTCCTATGATGTCGTATTTTAGATTCTATTTTATGCTTGTCCCACAATCAAAATTCCATAAATAAATCCTATAGGTGAGTTTCTGTGTCTTGATAAGAATGGTGACAATAAATGCAACAATGTAAAATAGATCTTCAAATTCTCATCATTCCACTTTAGACCCGTAACTTGCACATTCACAAAGAGGGAAAATGTTGTGCCATATAGGGGCTTGCCTTAGTCAAACCCCGTGTTATTGTTTCCATTTCCACAATGGCAATGCCAATGATAAAACCTTGAATAGAAAGGAAGGAAATGAAGAATGAACACAATGTTACAACTCACTACCCTTCAATGGCTTCCTTGAAGGACTGAAGACATACACATCTCTTCAAGGATCTGGGATCTTGCTTGCTTGATTGCTTGAATTCTTGAATGCTTGGATACCTACAATAATATTAATATTCACATATCGTGAACATGAATACACATAAAATTTGACATGATGTTGGATCTTGAATTCTTGTAATAATGCTCTAAAATATTGCTCTTGCATGCTCTTAACAATTATATTTTCTATTGAATTGCTTCATAAAGCGTGTTCGATTTCAAATGATAAAAAAACTAGGTATTTATAGGTCTTTATCCAATTTCCCAGAAATTAGATTCTAAAAGCTGAAACTTCATATTTGAATTTTGGATATTAAAATAATACTAATAACATATTTTAATTTAGGTCTTGGCTAAGGAGCGGGAATGGGTCTTGACCCAAACTTCTAGGACATACTTGATCCAATGTGATTAATGATTGAATGCATTTGTTTAATATTGATTATATTTGGAAACTAGTAAAAATAAGGCTTTGGAATGCATAATTTGGAAAATTAGAAGCTTAATTAAGTCCAATAAACTAGTCCAGGCCAAAATATAATGTGAAATTGTAAATGTATATAATTTTCTATGCTACATGGTCTATATCAAATCATGCAAAAGATAGGTAGTGTTGCCTATAAGCTTGAATTTCCATCAACAACAAAGATACATAAAGTTTTTCATTTTTCTTGTTTGAAGAAGGTAATTGGGAATAATATCCCTACTCAAACAATATTACTTGAGCTCAATTAAGAAGGAAGAATCATATTGGAACCAAAGTTTATTCTTCAAAAACACACAAGGAAGCTAAGGACCGAAATACTCACTTAGTATCTCGTCCAATGGAAGAATTTACCAAATCAAGATGCCACATGGGAGGATGAGGAGTTCATTCAAAATCATCCAAACTTGCTTAGCATTGAGGACAATGCTTCTTTGAAGAGGGGGGATGCTACACCCTTAATATTAGAGTACATCAGGTTATGAATAGTCAGATTGTGGCTATCTTAACTCTAAATTAAGTCATATTGTCATTATTATATTTTTATTTAGTTAATAAGGTTGGTCTAGGGATTATATAGGGTTATTTAAGTCAGACTAGGTGATATCCTAAGCATAAATAAGGTATATATAGGAGGTAGTTTTTACATTGGTGGTTTCGATTGCACCAAAAGATCGACCTATTAATGTTTGAAACAACTTCTAGATTTATACGAGATCCACAGGAGGCGATTAAACCATGTCATGAACCCAAGCCACATTTCACAAGGAGACCAAGGGACACACCATCTTGCAACAATCCCCTAGTGTAAGCGAGGGGTTCGAACCTGTGACCTCGACTCTAATACTAATTGTTACATTGGTGGTTGTCGTTGCACCAAAAGATTGACTTGTTAATGCCTGATACAACCACTAGATTTATACAAGATCCACAGGAGGTAGTTAAGCCATGTCACAAACCCAAGCGCCGCACTACACAAGGAGACCGAGGGACAAACCATTTTACAATATTAGTAAGTCTTATTTCATGATCATATTACGAATTGTGTTCTCATTGGAGATATTTGGAGGGTTACCCCCTCGAAGTGGCTTGTTATTCTTAGTTATAATCAATTATTTGTAGCATATTAATTTCCTATCATATTCTTCTATTGTGAAATTTATTTCATTACATCATTAAAGACTTACCAATTATAGATGTTGCTAGGAATATTGGGTCTAGTGAGGATTTCAACACTATACCTATAGCGGGGAAATTACATGGAAGTATCGAGTTTAGATGCTAAAACAAGTGCATTAGTTGTAACTATTATCGCTTAAAATTGCACCTAGTTAAAACTATTGTTCAACATTTTAGTGAAACATGAGGTTTATCTCAAGATGCGGGACCTTGAAAATGAGATCAAACCACAAGAGAAGACCAGATTCCTTACTAACCTAGATGCAGAGTGTTGATCCAACTCAACACTAAATAAACCTATAGACTACCCCTATTGTAACAACTTATAGAGGAAAAGGGAGAGAGAAAATGGAGATGGCATGTAAAAAGGGGTCTATACAAGATCATGGGGGTCCAAAAAGGGGCGATGTGAAAAAAAGGCATTTTTAACTAACCCAAAAATGCAAAAAATCGCTTTGACTTGTTCGAGGCTCGGGTAGAAAGTACATGGCGCGATAGCAAACACCAAAGCTAAACAAATATCTGTTTAAAATGAATATCCATTTAAAATATCTATTCTAAAACATATTTCTGTTTAGTTTAAGTTATTTTTTAATTTGGTCGAGTCTAGCATGATGGTTTTTTATATTATAACAAAAATCATTTATAATATAATATGATATTATATTATATATATTATAGGGTGATCCCACAATAGTGGTTTACACTTTTTGGCCTAACTGGACACTGATATTTTTTTTTTTAACACAATCTCCACATTTGGGCACCTATAGCGATTAAACCGTAAAGAATTTGAAGATGATGCAAACTAGAGTCTTGTCATATTTTGTCTGTAGATTCTAAAAATATTTTTTTCAATTTTTTTGGAATCAGATTGCACTTCTTTTCCATCTCCCACAAAATTGGTTTTCAAAAACAACATTTTTTAAAGTGGCCTTTACCATTATACTTGCGTAACTTTTTCTTTGAAAGATAAAATTCCAATTCTTTCAAATTTTAGTTGTAGCTCCGGTATCCAGTGCTTCCCATAGTTAGATAGTTTTTATTGAATATTTTTTCTTTAATCAAGTTTAAAGTCAAAATCAATTATAATTCAGACTCTTTCACGACCATTATAACGCATAACTTTCACTATATGTATCAAAATTTTTTTTTTTTTGTTGTTGGATCAAGGACTCCAATATCTGGTGCACTCATATTTTTCAATTTTTTTTTTTGATAATCTTCTATTTTTCCACTTGTGCAGAACAGAGAGTTTTGTTTTCAGTGAAAAACCTATATTTAATAAAACTTAAAAAATAGATAGATAATATAATCAAAACATACTAAAATTATATTTGTTGGATAGCTCGTTTTGAGGGGAACCCGATACTATTTGGGTTTTTGAGATCTTCTCCATTTTCATTCTGAAATTGAGCTTCGAAACGCAAAATTTTCAACAATTCTGGTGCCTTAGGAACCAAGGATGAAAAAAGAGGGGTTCGGCCGAACAAGTGTTTGGTCGAACATCTTGGAAGGTTTCGGTCGAACTAGGGTTCGACCGAACCCATGTTCGGCCGAACCACCAACACATACAATTAAAAAAAGTAATTAAATGAATGTGTTTTTTGTTTTAGCCATACTAAATGGGTTCGGCCGAACCTAGGTTCGACCGAACCCACTCTAGTATGATTTTTTAATAGGGGATTTAGTTGGTTCGGCCGAACCCTAAGGTTCAACCGAACCAACTAAATGGTTCGGTCGAACCTTAGGGTTCGGCCGAACCCATTTGATATGAGGAATGGGAAAATTTTGAAATTTCCTTCCTCTTCAAAAGTGTAAACCACTTATGTGGCTTCACCCTATATATGATATTATATTATATATATTATATATTATATTATATTATATATATTATATATTATATTATATTATATATATTATATATTATGTTATAATATATTATATTATAATACAATAATTTATTTATAATACAATATATTATATTATAATACAATATATTATATTATAGTATAATATAATATATATACATGTTATATTATAATATAATATATATAGTAAAAAATGTCATGTTATAATATAAAATCCTTGATACCATATAAAAAAGCTCATGAAAAAAGCAACATAAACTAAATAGATATCTGTTTCAAAATAGATATCCATTTATAACGGATATCCATTTAGAAACATATATCTATTTCCTATGTATTAAATTTGAAAAAGGAAAACCTGAGAGTCATTTCACTGTGCTTTTTATAATATAATATTATTAAATATAATATTATATAATATAAATATTATATTGTAACATTATAATATATATTAAATATAATACAATATATATATATTATATATATATATTTGCTCGGTGAATCATTGCTAAGGGGCAACATCCTAATCGCTTTTGACTGGAGCTATGAATTGGTGAGACCACATTCAAGGGACCTCATCCCCGCCATTCCTCTCCTCCTCTTCCTATCCTCCCTCAGCCTCCTTACTTCCCCTTTTTCTCCTCCTCTCCATCTCTTCCTTCTCTCTGCACCTCCTTGACATTCCTTTGCCGATATTCCTCCCATCTACTACTACCTGCAACTAGTTGTGCCCGTCACCTTTTGGCGGCCACTTTTCCATTACCCTCTTCTTCGAGCTAGCCTCCTCCCCACCCAATGTTGTCACTCACCCATCACACACCCCACCACATCTTCCTGTCACCTTTGACCCCGCAGTCGAATTTGGTCATGCTCCTTCCTTTGTTCTCCATCCACTGGCTCGTGATCTCCCCTGCACCAACATCGTCCTCTATCCTTTGACCAACAATCGTTTGTCCCACCATCCACTAGTGGGATTCAAACCCTTGGTAGTAGTTTTTCTACTCGAATATCCATTTCCCCTTGGATTTTTTGCTCAAATCATGCATAATTCACAAGTATGTATAAATTTTAATCTTTTTTTTTCTTTTTTTTGCATTATTTTTTAAGAATTTTAGTCAAAAATAAGTTTTAGAATAGGTTTTTTACATTAAAATGATTGTTAATTTTAAAATTTTCATCATCAAATAGGCTTAAGAATGGCTGATCTCAACCCTGGTCAAGAGAAAAACCCTACAAATCCTCCTCCACCACTGATCTCCATTACAAAACGTGCCCACAATCCATGAATCTATCCATAGGAATTTAAATCAATTGAGAAACATATGTTGAATTTATGAGACACTCCCTAAGCTCTCTGATATGAAAAATACTTTAGAAAAAATCATTTCGAATGTTGAAATTCTCACAAACCAACATAATAGGTTTGCAGAGTGGTGAAAGTCCCAAAGGCAATATTATGCCAATGATTTTATCATATGATGAAGTGAGGGAACTTCATATTGGCAAAGCCCAATTAGCCTAGCTATTCATCAATCCAAAAATAGGATAGCCCATAGATGTGTGGAAGCTTAAATTTTTAATTAAGTGGTGCATACATAGAGGTAGATTAGATAATTTCTGGAAATGTTGGTGGATGGTTTTTGATAAACCACCTAACAATAATATTGACGTCCCATAATATTTTCTACGAAAATTATATGCCAAGTTTGTCCTAGGGAGGCATGTCAATTACTTTGATATGCAAGATTTCCAGGGTGTGGGTAGAGGGATTCCTTAGGATAGACCTAGAGAACATCAAGTCACCCCACTTCTTCCTACTCTGCCTATTGTTTCCCCAAATCTAGTACCTTACCCCAAGATTTTTGTAGATATAGGGAGTCAAAGAATTTTGGTCATACATGCATTGAGTTACCATTTGATCACACAAAGTTCACATGTTGTACAACTGCATGACTGTGCATCCTATTGGAATCTAAAATTCCTACCATTTTTTGCAAAATTTTAGGTTCCCATGATGAAACATTTGATCACAACATTCAGAAATATAGTTGTGAAAATTTCTCCAAGAGCCTACTTTGAAAAATCACAAAATGAATTCAGTTTAACTTCATGCAAAATCACCTTGCAAGCATGTTTATCTAACATATGTGAGTGTGCACACCATATTTCAGCTTCCTATAATTAGTTTTGACAAGGTTTCAAAGTACCAAGTTGGAGGGTTCAAAAAAGGTTTGATGGTTACACAGTGTTAAATTTGCCAAAAGGGTCAACTTTGGAGATAAATATTTATCAACTGGAAGATTATCAAGAAAACTTGTTGGCATTCCATATTCTTCCTATGTAAATCTACCTTCATGCCAATTCTCAGAGCCTCAACTCCTTATTTGGTATTTTTTCAAAATCAAATCCAAATGGGTTTTGCACAATTTTTTAAAATTGGCACTTCCATAAAAGTTCAGAGGACATTTCAACATTTAATATTTTGTCAAGGAAGTACATTGGCAGGAATCCCTTCTACACATGTGTTCATTTGAATCAAATGAACCAATTCCCAAGATAGCGGCTTCCCAAGAACAAATTTGATATTTCTTTGAAGTGGAAAGTTGGTGAGTTCTAGATGGTTTTTAACAGGTGCAATTTGTAGAAAAGGCTAAATAAGTAACTTTGAGCGTTGAAAGTTTGCAATCCTAATGAATCCATGCCAATCCATTGGAAAACTATATTCCCCTATCATAAATTAATATGGTGGTACATTTTTATGGCTGCATGAAAACATTTGATCAGTTTTTTAGGACAATTCCGGAGGCTACTTGGGTTATTTTGATCACAGTGAGCTGCAATATTATGTCTCTTATGAATCAGTAATTACCAATTGAAATCCAATTGGTAAAACACACTCTAGGTACAAAATGCAAGGGACATGCACATAGTTGGGATACACTTATCTTTACATGCTACAAAGACCTAGTTTTATATGGTCTATCTGTTGATACTTTACATAAAGGCAATACCTTAGAAGAGAAGATGGAGTTTGTGAAGCTCTTAGACCATGTTCCTACTCCTAAGATTGGGTGAATCAAAATAGGAAAAGATCATTAGTGATGAAAACTATTTCAAGGCTATGCCTTACATTAT
This sequence comes from Sequoia sempervirens, assembly GCA_007258455.2. Taxonomy (NCBI): domain Eukaryota; kingdom Viridiplantae; phylum Streptophyta; class Pinopsida; order Cupressales; family Cupressaceae; genus Sequoia; species Sequoia sempervirens. The sequence goes on along the minus strand of VDFB02099232.1, from coordinate 78,740 downwards.
TAGCCACAACTTGAGAAAAGGAGGAAACATCAAAAATAATACTTTGGAGTATGAAAAGCACTATGAAGGAAATGAATACCATGAGTCTGATTATAAACAAAGGGATGAGTTGAGTAAGCTTGTCCTTATATGAAGCAATATACTGTGACACAAAACAAAAGGAGATGCAAAGTATCTTGAAGCTCTACAACATAACACATTTATCAAATCCATTGAGGTGGAAGAGCTAAATTCAAAAGAATGTATGCACACACATTAGTGCCTAATGGAAAATATTTTATTCAAATATTGTGGATGGAACTTATGATACCCTAAACCCTATGACATGGATGAGGCATTTTTAAACAAGTTACATAAGAAGAAGCCATCTTGTAGAATGATGCAAATACAGATGTTATGGTTGCAAAGGATTTGGTAAAAAATACACACAAATGTGGAGGCAAAGACAATACGCAAGATTGCTTCACAAGATGCAACAAAGAACAAATTTGATGCTGATGTAGAAGCTGCACGCATAGTACAAACTCAAGTTGATAGCCTCGAGTTCTAGTTTGGTGCCCTCAAATTACATATTACGCTATGATGTTAGTGTTGCAATGCAGAAGCTTTCAACTTCGATACTTCAAAAAGAAAAAATGTACTGCTGATGAGGTTCCTCAAACAGTTTCAGAATTAATGAATGCACTCCGCACGTTCAACCAACTATCAGCTATGGTTCATTGCTTCGATAAATATGGGAACCCTAATATTGTAGGATCTTCAAGAGCAACGATAAAAAGGCATACACTAATGATTGTGATCAACTTGAGAAATTTCCTGTCATTAGGAAGACAAATGACACTACTGGTACTAGCGCAACCTGTGATATATAACAATGTGCTAAGATATTTGGATCATCTAATGAACCATATGCATAAAGAAGGCTCTGAGAATGTTGCATTACTTTCTTGGATTGATGTGAGAGAAGAAGTTTTGAATGAAAGATTCCAATTAGTTAAACGACTCTATGTGGTGTTGGAGCTGAGGTATTGAGTGATGTGATAAAATAAAAATAAGGAGATCATCAAGATCAAACTAAAAACATTTTTCTTTGAGAAATACTACCATAAAAAAGAAGTACATGAATCCAGGTGTTTTGCAGAAGGCCAGAACAAAAACTCCTAAATGTCATCGAAGAGACCACACATATCAGAGGGAGTCAATAAAAGGTCTCTCTGATGTCTCGATAATGCACTTACGCATATCACAAAGAAACATGAATATCAATGGGACAAAATGTGAGTGCCCTCGATGGCCGAAAAAGGGCAATTGACTCGAGGATTTCATCAGAGAGACCAAGCCATATTGTTGGGAGTTAATACAAAGTCTCGTTGATAGAGCAATGTGCATAAAAATTATATATCAAAGAGACCATGGCATTTCAGAGAGAGTGTTCTCTAAGTCTCTTCAATGCTTCAATGCCCCAAAATATGATTAAGTTTTATTGGGTAAGAATATAACTGCCAATGGAAGCATAGAAGGTGTTGTAAAGTATTTTCACTAAGAAGTGAAATATTTTTACCAAGTATATAGTTTGAAGAGTTTATCAGAGAGAAATACCAATATCAGAGAGAAAAAATGTAAGTCTCTTCGATAAGGTGAAAAGACAAAATCATGGATGTAGGGTACGATTAAGTTCTATAGTGAATTCATTCCAAGGCTTTAATGCGAGTACGACATCACGATGAAGGAGATAAAATATTATTATCATATGCGGTGAATATTTTAAAGACAATATCACTTTAAGAGAAAATTAATTTCATCGATGATAAAAGAAGCAAATATTTTTACTTGAGGAATTAAGAGGACATGAATTTCACTAATGGTAAATGGAGTAAAATATTTTCACTAGTGGGATTAAAGAGTGGGTAATTGATTTTACCTGGGAGTATTTTTCTAATTGGATGAAAATAAATTAGCTGGAAAAGGAAAGATAATAGTTATCATTAAAATTAATCTTTAGAAAGATGCAAAATGAAATCTAAAATTAAGTATTTTATTTTTGTAGAAGGTAATCAAGATGATGAATAGTTGCACTAGTTGCACCAGATGAATGTGTAAAGGGTCATAACCCTTGAAAAAGAAATGCATATATGAAGGCTGAAATCAAAATTGAAAACAATAATTAGCTAGTAGTTAGGAAGAAGTAGGTTAGAAAATCATCATCACCACCATTCCATTTCCATCTACCCACACTCATATTTTAATACATAAAAAAAATTCTACTATTAATGTGTATCTTTTGAAGCAATACAATGGAGAAGAATATTCATAATTGATGATTTATTTCGAGTGTTCAACTATTCATTTCTATATTTTGTTGTGTTGTCTCCAAAGTGGTTCTCCTCTATTATTCAAATTTATACAATTTTTCAGGACACATTTACTGTTGCTGTGTGATTTTCTTGATTGGGTTATGACTAGAGTGAATTAAATTCCTTTCAAGTAATCTATTTTAATTGGTTCTTTCCAGGGATTAAATCCTTTTAAATTGATTGCTTTGGTTGGATTCCCTCAAGTTGAGAATTAAAAATCTTTTCATGATATCATAGTAATTTGGGAGAATAGCACTGGGATTCATGAAGAAGATTTTAGTAACTGACAAACCTACATGTTTGTACAAGGTGCAAACATCCAAAGTACCCAAAAAGTTAGAGTTAAGCTAAGAAGTAAATCCACCTACTTTACATATCTTTCTCCATCATCATCCACCTCTCGAATCCATTCGCCCAATAGGATTAGGCACTAGTCATACCCAGAACATTTTATACAAAATTTACTTATACACTCGACTCTTGAAACATCTATAGTAGGAACTAGTAATTAGCCTTGCATCTACCTCACACCCACGTGCCATTGTGAGTAGCTTTCCCAAATTAGAGATCATATTCAAACTTTCAAATTTTCCTCATCATTTAGGCACACCTACCTAGGTTTAGTAGAGCCTAAAGAGCAGGGGGTCATCAACCAAATTTGCCCCATTTGTTAGCCAAAAACATACTAAAAGACCAACACCCTCTTAAGGTTCAAAACCTGCATTTTTGAGACCTAACACATCCTATCATGATGGTGATGCACCTGCTACATCCCATCATGATGGTGATGCACCTGCTACATCCCATCATGATGGTGATGCACCTGCTACATCCCATCATGATGGTGATGCACCTACTGCATCAGTTAGTACTAGTACACCCTCCTCTTTGACACATATTTGTGTGCCCCATTACTACATTATGTGCCACAATATATGTTTGGGTCCTCTTCAATAGTCTAGTGAGGCTCCAATGGACACATCCGACTATGAGGTCCATGATATGTTGGATGTAGGAGTTGAGAGAGCACAGAGTGGACCATTTACAAGAGAGACATCAAGTGGAAGAGATGATGTGGAAGCACCGATAAGACTTAAAGTAATTTCATAGTGTGTTTTATCTTTCTTTCTTTTTTTCATATTTTATAAGAGATATTAGTACTAATATATGTTTATGTGCTAGAATCTTTAACCGTTGTTGATAGAGGACCAAATTTCACAAGTGCAGGAGGCTACACAATCAGCCATTTCATTTGGCCTAGAGACTCAATATATAGTATCATTTAAATTGTTATTTAGATTTTAATTTTTGAAATGTATTATGTTTAAATACATGTACATAGATTGTAGTCTAATGTAATCTTGTATTTTTATGCAACAACCTGGTACTTTTACAACTATGTTGACTGAGCTTGACACATTAGAAGAAACTGCACAATAGGTATATGTGATTTTTGTTGAAAGGAGCAAGACAACTAAGAGGGGGGTGAATCAGTTTTCACCAAACATAAATTCAAATAACAAACACTTATCAAATTCTTATCCACTTACTCCTTTTATTAAGTATGAACATAAAATGTAGATAACATAAAGCAATATCAACACAATGGACACCAAATTTATGGGGAAACCCCAATAAGGGGAAAACCACAGTGAGGATTAACTCACAATATAAAGTGATTCCAAAACCGAATATATAAGGCTCATTGCCAAAGGGATCATTGCTTAGAATAGGACCCACTGTCCGGATACAAAAGATCAATACTTACACAATGAGGCTCACTGCCTACAAAAAGGATTACAGAACAAAAATGAATTTACAGTGAGAATGAACTGGTAAGAGTGCACCTAAAAAGTGTTGATTCAGTTCTGGTGATGCTCAATAAATTGACTTAACACACTTCATCATTTTCACACTTCTTCACATTCACATCAATGCAATTCATCTTGTTGGAACTGTAAAATCTAATATTTTCACATGTTGGTTTTACTCATAAACTTCCAGATTTGGTCCTACCGTGTGCATTTTCCACTCATATTTTGCCATATTTCCCCATTGAATCCATTGAGTCATGCATTTTTTACATCATGGTTTGTATCGGTGTGAGAATACCATTGTCTCCCTGACCCATTGTGCTTTTCTACTAGCATGAGTCTATGTTTCCTTTCAGAAAGACTCATTTGATGTCATAGCGATCAAAATTTTCTTGTAGGCACCATTTGGAAGGAGTTCTTCACGGTCTCGGTGATAGAGGTTGGTTCGCATTTCGGCAGGAGTCTGGTCGTTGATATAATGTTTCACTGAGTGCTTTGTGTCTCAGCGACCGGCTTGAATGGGGGTGCATCGGCATAAGTTTTAGCTGTCGGGGTAGTGTCTTACCGAATTCAACATGTCTCCCTGACTATGCGTGTGGTGTTTCATTGACAAAGGCTAAGGGTATTGGCATCATGTCCTGGCGAGTCTTTCTTGTCTTACCGATTGGCACTTTAAGTTTCATTACGGAGAAAGTTGATGTTTGGGATGAGGTCTTGGTGAGTGACCTTCGGTCTTGCTGACATCACATTTGGGTTTCACTTTAGCCAGACAGGCGTCTTTGGTGGAGGGTCATAGCGATGTGTATGTCTCACCGACAGAGCTCGAAGGAGTTTCTTTATATTGGCTCTCGGTGAGATTTTTGTGTTCTCTTGGCGATCTTAGTGAGCTCGGGTGTTTTGGTATGACACAAAATAATCTACAAGATGTCTCACCGATAGTTGGAAGTTATAGCGACATACATGGGGTAGCTTGGTGAGAGATGGAGATATCGATAAGAGGTCTCAGCGAGTGACCTCTGGTCTCGCCGATGGAAAACATGAGGATCCTTGTCGGCATAAGAATTTCCTTGTCTCGGCGACTGGGAAATAACATTATGGAGGATGTTTGGTATAACAAAGTGCTATTTGTGATTGGTCTCCCCCATATCTGAAGGTTACGACGACTGTGAATGAAGCAAAAGGAGCACGTTGGTATGATATATTCTTGTGTCCCAATGACAGGTTTGATTATGAAGGCTATCGATAACATTTTGGGATTCTCTGTGAGATGTCTCACCGACATCACAGAGTCAAGGCGAATAACACATGGAACAGAGGAACACGGGATGGTGAAGCAATTGAATTTCCTTCAGCATAGCTAGTGATATGTCTCACTGACTGTCTCACTGATGAATAACAAAAATACAAATCTTATGGCCGACATGTGAATTCAAATAACTGTTGCTGGCCGACTTGACTGGAGCTTGAATTCTATGGGGGGCCGACATGATATTTCAATATGATTTATTTTCTCATGTTGGTGTATAAATAAGCATTTTGTATTGTAAATAAAAAAAGGGAACTATGAGATTTCGATACACAGCAAGTAGATACAGTATAGTAAAAATTGTCAGATCAGAGACTATTGTTGCATGATTTCAGAATGGAGGTATTTATGAAAATCAGTTGATGTTGCTGCATTTCTCTAGTGTCAATTATTTTTTGAATTAATGAAAGTATTGCTAAGCTGTCTCCAAGATTGAGGTTTTCTAGTTGTTTGAATTGATATGACAAGTTTATATATAATTCATCGATGCACATTTTCTGTATCTATGTGATTGATTGATTGGTTCTTTCAAGCAAAGATTAAATCCTTTTAGTTAATCACAATAATCAGAGAGAATCATCTAGATTGTTTAAGTAGAGCTTCGTAATCACATCTTGCATGTTTATACAAGTTGTAAACATAATATATGCCAGATAGTTTGAGTTTCTCCAGAGAAGTGTTGATCATCTTGACCTCATTTGACTCCACATACCCAACAAGGCACTGGTCTTTGCACTTCATCATTTTGAACTCATTTAGTTTCTTTATATCTGTTATTGAGCATTTTAGGATTTAGATTAGAAGATTGCTATGAAGTTTGATTACATTTGTTCACTTCTATTTGCCATTGTGGACAAATCACTGCAAGAAAGATAATCATAAATACATAAAGTCTACTTCATTCAGTAAGGTACACCCACCTAGGTTTAGCAGCACCTGAAGAGTAGAAGATTGAATTCTTTCAACCTTGTCTATTACCCTAAAATGTATCAAGAGATTGGTAGCCTCTTGAGGTATCTTTACCTGCATTTTTGAGAGCTAAAAAATTGGTGACTCTACTGGGGACTACATTCAGAATCAAGGCCTTTCATAGAGTCATGAAATATATACAGACTCCACTAGGAATAAGAAACATTGAGCGTTTTCTCATTTTTTGACAAAAGTGAGTGGCAACTCTAACATAAATTTTGCAGCTTTTCATCATGAATGGAAGATGATCTCAGTACCGGGGAGGTCATACTGGAGCTCCTGCTAGAAGCAGTAAGTGGACACATAAAGATGATAGAGCTGATAATGGAAAAGGAATAAATGAGGACATGTAAGTAACAAACAAAGGTAAAGCACCAAGAGAACAATGTGAAACATATAATTGCTACGATACATGGAGAGATGATTCAAGTGTAGAACTTTGTACTACCGAAGATCAAAGAAATCCTTTTTCTTTTCAGGATTCTTAGAAACAGGCTGAGTTTGAAGCTAAGAAACAAGCTGAGTTTAGAGCTGAACAAGAGGCTGAATGGATCAGAATTCAGCCTAAATATAATCAGGGGATGGAGGATAATCATGAAACTCCTAAAGGAAACCACGAGCTCTCGATTCCTGATGAAGTAAAAGCACAGTTGGAACTAAAAGAGAAGAAGATAAAGGAACTAGAGGTTAAATTGCAGAAAGCCCAAATCACTGATCAGATGGCTAGTGGCCCAAAGTATGTCCCGCCTCACAAGTAGGGTGATCATGGTGTAGGGCCCTCCAATCAAAAAAATTCTCCTCATAATCAGATAGGGAGTCACTACAAGCAGCCAAATCATCCACCTCACATTCCCACATAGCATATAGGTATGTATCCACCTCTTGGTCAGCATTATATCCCATAGTATAATGCACAATACGATAATCACATGCATCAGTATCAGCATCTGCCTATTCCTCCCCCTCACCAGCATACAACCATGATCAAACAGTTTGATTTATCTGGTTTTCAGTTATATCCTTAGCCTATGAACGACAGTTGGAGGAATATGGTGCCCAAATTTACAGGGAGTAATGGAATCATAGCTAAAGAACATTTAAGGAGTTTTAATATTTTCGTCCAAGACATAGATATGCCTTATGAAGATTTACACATGAAGTTGTTCATGATGTCACTTCTTGAAGATGCTAGGGATTGGTTCAATAGCCTACTAGCATTCTCATTTAATTCTCTCCAAGTATTTCAAGACAAACTCTTAGAGCAGTATGGGAATCAAAATGCTTCAAATGCAGCTCTTCATGAATTGATGAGAATTCAACAAAATCAAAATGATTCAATTTATGATTTCAACCAAAAATTCAACAAGTTGCATACTAAAGTACCTCCTGGATCAAGGTTTCTAGATTCTGTTGCATTGAGTGTTTATCTAAATACACTTGATCCTAAGATAGGGTACAAATTGAGAAGTAGATCCCCAAGAGATTTGGCTGAAGCACAAAAGATAGCACTGATAATTGAAAACAATAGGAAGGTTGCTGGTATAATCAGTAAAAGAGACAACCCGAGGCCTCCTCAACAAGGCAATAATTATCAGTATAGACAAGAGAATACATACAAAAATGAGAACAAAAATAAAAGGCCAAGGTTGCATGATATGCCTTACAATACAGACTAGAAAGATGGGAAACCTATAACAACCAGGCCTAGAAGTAAGGAGACTCTTGATCCATTGAGCAAAAAGGGAACTTACATGGTGAGTAATAATTACTTCTGTGAAGTTTGTAATCAGCCACATTCTCCGGACTATTGTGTTGTAGCTCAAAGGATGCAGGAAGAAGGAATGTTGATGGAGAATAATGGAGATCACAAGGTTTATTTGACTTCAAATAATCTTTACCATACTGAAGAAGGGTACTCATCTTTAGAGGATGAAGGTTATGAATATGATGTTTCAAATCAGAAATATAATGTCTATATGGCTGAACAACAGATCCTTTTTTATTCTGAAGAAGATTATACAGTGCCACATTCTGTTGAGCCGCTTTTTCAATGCAGTGTGAGGAGACTCACTAAAGATGAAATGGAGAGAATAATTGTTGCAACAGTTGAGGAAGCGAGGAGTAAATATTGGTTGAGAAACAAAAAAGTGAATGAGATGGAAGGCATTCCTGGGGGAATTTTACAAAGGATTAGAAAGCAACACAAGAACTTATGAAAAACTAGAAAATAAGTAGCCTAGTAAAAATGGAGAGAAGCCTGTCCAAAAGTAGAAAGTTGAAGAATTACACAAGGAGATGTAAAATTTTGATCAGCCTAGTAAAAAAGAAAAAGAAGAAAACAAAGGAGAAACATCAAAACTGAAGAAGACTGTTAAGATGGAGAGCTACTCTTTTGACTTCACACATGCGTTATCCCAGGTAAAAATGTCTATTCCACTACTTGAATTGATGAAAATTAAGGAATACAAAGATAATGCTATTCAATTGATTACAAATGGGAATGAAAAACATATGAATTCTGAAGAATTCAATAGGTAGGAAAAGATAAATAATTCAAAAGTCTGTTTGGGTGATGTTTTAACAACCTCCCCACAAGTGGATCCTTTCTTCACCACATTGCTTATAAATAATAAATTTCTAAGGAATTGTATGATAGATTTTGGTGTTGATATAAACATTATTCCAGTAGGAGTAATGAAACAACTTGGCATGTAGGTTGATACATGTGAAGGGAAGTGCTATGCAATGGATAACAGACCTGTACCTATGGTAGGCATTATGAGAGGTGTTGAAGTCAAACTAGCTACTTATCCATAGGTGGCTTATAATATAGACATAACAGTGATTGATACTCCTCCTTAGTTTGGGATGCTTCTGTCAAGATAGTGGACAACAACAGTTGGAGGAAATGTCCAGTTTGATTTATCTTATGCTACTATTCCAGTGAATGGTCAGGAAGTCAAGTTGTATAGAGAACCAAGAATGCACCAGCTTGTTAACTGTGTACCACAAGATCAGATCAATTTTTTTTTGTGATGTTGATCTTGGAAGTTTTAAGATTGAATCTGCCTAGCCAGAATTGATTAATAGTGATCCAATTGAAAAACATGTGGCACAAAGCTGCAATGAAGTATGGAAGATGTATTTTGATGGAGCATGCGGCCAAGAAGGTAATGGCACTGGGATTGTTTTTGTTTCCACTGAAGGTACTACTTTTAAATATTCATTCCTGTTGGCATTTGAATGTACAAACAATGTGGCAGAGTATGAAGCTTTATTGATAGGTTTGAACATAGCTGTGAAACACAAGATTAAGTTGCTAACTATTTTAGGTGATTCTGAGTTGGTTGTTTCACAAATTAAATCCAAGTATACAACAAAGCACAAAATATTAAAGAAATACATGAATGCTGCATGGGGTACAATTGAGTTGTTTGATGCATTTTCAATTGAGTGGATTGACATATCAAAGAACATAATGGCTGATTTTTTAGAAAATGTGGCACTGAAAAGAGATGATGTCACATTGGCTGGGGTATTACAGATTGAGTTCAAGATGAGGCCTACTGTTCTTGATAACATTTCTAATTGGCAGGTCTTCAATGATGATACTAACCTTTTGAAATTTCTTCATTGCATAGATCAGTATGAAGCCCAGGAAATTGATTTCAATGCTTTTTTTGAGGAAGTAGATGGGAAGCAAACTATGTTTGGCAAGGAGATCTTACAACTCAAAAAAAATAATCTTCCTAAAGGCTTAGTAGCATTGGAGAGGGTGTATGATGGAAATGATCGATCCCTCATAAGGAAAACACCAGTCAAAAGGGAGGATATTGAAGAAATTAATTTAGGGGTTGAGACAGCCCCAAGAAAGGTATACATTGGAAAAAAGATCAGCCCTACAATTAGAAGAATGCTGATAGAGTTGCTGAGAAAATACAAGCATGTTTTTGCTTGGTCTTATGAAGATCTGAAAGTGTGCAGTGAATATTTTTTTCAGCATGAAATACCATTGAAGCTTGACGCCAAACCATTTAGATAGAAGCAAAGACCCATAAATCCAACATTGGAGCCTAAAATGCAAAAAGAATTGACAAAGCTCAAGGATGGAGGAATTATCAAACCAATCAAGCACTCAACCTAGGTTTCAAATTTGGTTCTTGTAAGAAAGAAGAATGGTGATATCAGATTGTGTGTGGACTTCAGAAATCTGAACATGACATCTCTCAAAGATAATTATCCTCTACCCAATATGGAGGCTATATTGCATAAGGTGACAGGGTGTGAACTGCTATATATGATGGATGGATTTTCAGGGTATAACTAGGTTAAAGTCAAATAATCTGAGCAATATAAGACAACATTCACAACTCCTTGGGGAACATATGTATATATAAGAATGCCATTTGGTCTCACTAATGCAGGAGCTACTTTCCAAAGAGCTATGAATGTAGCATTTGCAGATTTAATCAATGCTATCATGGTGGTGTACCAGGATGACTTGACTGCTTATTCGAAGAAGGCTGAAAATCATGTGCAACATTTGGAAAAGGTATTTATAAAAGCTTTAGAATATGGTATCAGCTTAAATCCTAAGAAGTTTCATTTGCAGTCACATAAGGTAAGTTCTTAGGACATATTGTTTCAAAAGAGGGAATTAGAATAGATCCCGAGAGGGTTGAAGCTATTGATAAAATTCCTATTCCAAAAACTGTCAAGGCCATACAATCGTTCTTTGGACAAATTAATTTTGTTAGGAGATTTGTTTCTAATTTTTCCGAAATCATTAAGCCCATATCAAAAATGTTGAAGAAAGGACAAAAAATGGACTGGACTGCTGAAGCTTTAGATGCTTTTATGTCTATCAAAAAGGCTATCAAAGAGGCTCCTGTTCTTAAATCTCTAGATTTTACAAAGCCCTTTTAGATATTTTCATTTGCTTCAATGCATACTATTGATGCTGTTATGTTACAGAAAAATGAGGATGGTCACGAACAACCTGTGTCTTTCTTTAGTAAATCATTACAAGGGTCTGAATTGAAGTATGACATAATGGAAAAATAGGCATTTGCATTAGTGAAGGCTACTAAGGCATTCATACCATATCTTGTTGGAGCAAAGGTGATTGCTTATGTCCCTCATGCTACTGTCAAGGATATTTTGACACAATTTGAAGTTACAGGGAAAAGATGCAGATGGATCAACAAGATTCAAGAGTTTGACATGGAGACATAGATTACTAAGCTAGTAAGAGGTCAAGGCTTGGCTAGGCTGATAGAAGGATCAAATATTGAAGCAAGTAAAGTATGTAATGTAGGAGAGGGGACTGCAATTGCAAGCATTGAGCACACTCCTTGGTATACTGATGTTATGCATTATCTTAAATACATGAAGTGTCCGGATGGATTGAGTGACAACCAAAAGAGAACTTTGAAGTTGCAAGCATCAAAGTATGTCTTCATGGATTGAGATCTGTTTTGGAGAAACAAAGATGGCATATTGTTATTATGTCTGGATGAGTCACAGGCCAAGCATGTTTTAAGTGAAATGCATGAAGGAGTATGTGGAGGACATTATTCAGCAAAGAAAACTGCACACAAAATTCTCAGGGATGGGTATTATTGGCCAAAGGTCTTTAATGATTCTTTTACACATGTGAGAAAATGTGAAGCTTGCCAAAAGTTTTCTAGAAAATTGAAGTACCAGGGTGCTTTGCCACTACGACCCTTGCAAGCTGATGCCCCTTTTCATCAATGGGGAATTGATTTCATTGGAGAGATACAAGAGAAGTCAAGTGGAGGACATAGATGGATACTAGTTGCCACTGATTATTTTGCAAAGTGGGTAGAGGCAATCCCGACCAAGCAGGCTACAAGTAAAGTTGTAGCAAATTTCCTGGTGGACAACATTATCACCAGATTTGGTGCACCAGTGAGGTTGATCATAGATGATGGGATGTGTTTCAGGTCAGATGAATTCAAAAGCTTTTGTGATAAGTATAGCATTACTATTGCTTATGTAGCACATTATCATCCACAAGCCAATGGTTAAGCAGAGTCCAACAATAAGAGTATTTTGAAGATTATAAGGAGGATGCTAGGTCAAAACAAGAAGGCTTGGGATTCAAAATTGAAATTAGCTGTATGGGCTGATAGGATCACTATGAAAAAGGAAATTGGAAAGTCCCCATTTGAATTAGTGTATGGAGCACAGGCAAAGATGCCTTTGCGGAATTTGTTACCAATCTACAAGTTTGTCTTACAGGAAGATGTGGAAGTTCCTGAGCCCATGGAAGACATCATGGAGCAACTTGTTGAACTTGATGAAGTAAGGAGAGAGGCCCAAAGCCAAAACATGAAGTTACAGGCACAGATGAAATATTTATTTGACAAGAAGGCAAAGAATAGAAAATTTGAAGAGAATGACTTGGTGTTAATGTGGAATGCAAGGTGTTAGGAGAAGGGTAAACATGGTAAATTTGAAGCTCTGTGGCAGGGACCTTTTGTTATTGTTGGAAAGAAGGGTGAAGACTCATATTATCTACAGAACATGGCTAGTGAAGATCAAGAATCGCCTGCTCATGGGTAATTCTTGAAGCTTTTCTTCTCTTGAGCAATATAGAGGATTAAGGGTTGCCAGTGCATGGACAACTCTTGCTCATCCTCTTTAAAATTATTTTCCATGCACAGTAGTTTAGGATTTTGTCCATCTCCATTTCACTTTGCATTCATCCCCATTTTGCATCCATTTCCATTGCCATTCATTCCATTTCCATTGTTGCTCACTGGTTCATCATTTTGTGTCTAGTCTGCTCACCTAAAGATTCTAGATCCTTGCTATGATCTTACTATCATTCATCCCCAGATAGAGCCACTGTTGGAACTATAAAATCTGATATTTTCACATGTTGGTTTTACTCATAAACTTCCAGATTTGGTCCTACCGTGTGCATTTTCCACTCATATTTTCCATATTGCCCCATCAAATCTATTGAGTCATGCATTTTTTACATCATGGTTTGTATCGGCCTAAGAATACCATTGTCTCCCTGACCCATTGTGCATTTTCTGTTAGCATGAGTCTGTGTTGCCTTTCGGCAAGACTGATTTGATATCATAGCGAACAAAATTTTCTTGCAAGCACCATTCGACAGGAGTTCTTCACAGTCTCGGCGACAAAGGTTGGTTTGCATTTTGGCAGGAGTCTAGTCGTCGATATAATGTTTCATCGAGTGCTTTGTGTCTCGGCGACCGACTTGAATGGGGGTGCATCAAGATAATTTTTGGCTATCGGGGTAGTGTCTTACCGAATTCAATATGTCTCCCCAACTATGCATGTGGTGTTTCATCGGAAAAGGCTAAGGGTATCGACATCATGTCCTGGCGAGTCTTTCTTGTCTTACCGACTGGTGCTTTAAGTTTCATTTTAGCGAAAGTTGATGTTCGAGAGGAGGTCTTGGCGAGTGACCTTCGGTCTCGCCGACATCACATTTGGGTTTCGCTTTGGCCAGACAGGCATCTTCAATGGAGGGTCATAGCGATGTGTATGTCTCACTGACAGAGCTCGAAGGAGTTTCTTTATATTGGCTCTCGACGAGAGTTTTGTGTTCTCTTGGCAATCTTAGTGAGCTCAAGTGTTTTAGTATGACACAAAATAATCTACAAGACGTCTCACTGATAGTTGGAAGTTTTAGCGACATACATGGGGTAGCTCGGTGAGAGATGGAGATATTGGTAAGAGGTCTCGGCGAGTGACCTCCGGTCTCACCGATGGAAAACATGAGGATCCTTGTCGGCGTAAGAATTTCCTTGTCTCGGTGACTGGGAAATAACATTATGGAGGATGTTCAGTATAATGAAGTGTTATTTGTGATTGGTCTCCCTGATATCTCAAGGTTATGGCGACAGTGAATGAAGCAAAAGGAGCACATCGATATGATATATTCTTGTGTCCCAACGACAGGTTTGATTATGAAGGCTATCGATAACATTTTGGGATTCTATGTGAGATGTCTCACCGAAATCACAGAGTCAAGGCAAATAACACATGGAACAGAGGAACACAGGATGGTTAAGCGATTGAATTGCCTTTGGCATAGCTAGCGATATGTCTCACCGACTGTCTCAGTGATGAATAACAGAAATACAAATCCTGTGGCTGACATGTGAATTCAAATAACCGTTGCTGGCTGACTTAACTAGAGCTCGAATTCTATGGGGGGCCGACATGATATTTCAATATGATTTATTTTCTCATGCTAGTGTATAAATAGGCATTTTGTAATTGTAAATAAAAAAATGGAACTATGAGATTTTGATACACAACAAGTAGATACAGTAGAGTAAAAATTGTCAGATCGGAGACCATTGTTGCATGATTTCAAAATGGAGGTATTTATGAAAATTAGTTGATGTTGCATTTCTCTGGTGTCAATTATTTGTTGAATTAATGAAAGTATTGCTAAGCTGTCTCCAAGATTGAGGTTTTCTGGTTGTTTGAATTGATATGATAAGTTTATATATAATTCATCGGTGCGCATTTGTTGTATCTGTGTGATTGATTGATTGGTTCTTTCAAGCAAATATTAAATCCTTTTAGTTAATCATAGTAATCAGAGAGAATCATCTGGATTGTTTAAGTAGAGCTTCGTAATCACATCTTGCATGTTTATACAAGTTGTAAACATAATATATGCCAGATAGTTTGAGTTTCTCCAGAGAAGTGTTGATCATCTTGATCTCATTTGATTCTGGATACCCAAGAAGGCACTGGTCTTTGCACTTCATCATTTTGAACTCATTCAGTTTCTTTATATCTGTTTATTGAGCATTTTAGGATTTAGATTAGAAGATTGCTATGAAGTTTGATTACATTTGTTCACTTATATTTTCCATTGTGGACAAATCACTGCAAGAAAGATAATCATAAATACATAAAGTTTGCTTCATTCAGTAAGGTACACCCACCTAGGTTTAGCAGCACCTGAAGAGTAGAAGGTTGAATTCTTTCAACCTTGTCTGTTACCCTAAAACATATCAAGAGATTGGTAGCCTCTTGAGGTATCTTTACCTGCATTTTTGAGAGTTAACACATCTCACACCACAATCTTCAAAAAAATTTAACATATATATCTGACCTATTCACAAGCATCAATTAGGTCGGCCCAATTAGATGCAACCAAAAAAGGACTAACTATCGGCTTCAAGTATTCACAAAATCTTTTCAAACAATAAATCAAAATATGTACCACACTACATCATGTTGGCATAGACCTATGATAGGTCACACATGTTGATGTTCTTGCAGCATCAGGCTGTATCTTCCAGACCCGCGTATGTGATAATTCAAATGGAGCCTCAATGGCTATTTGAATTATATACTCTCTCTTATGGGTTGACTTGAAGCAATATAGAGACACATCTTTTGATTAATATGCATTTAGTTAATGGAGCGATTTAATGAAGAGGCACATATTCCTAAGGAGATGCAATTCACTTATGGTCGACTTCATTTGTTAAAATTATGATTTGTTTAGTATGGCCGACTTCCTTGAAGATACAATGCCGACTTCTTGCATTTAATTGTGACGAATTTTGTTAGAGGCAGACATGATAATTTGAAGAGATGTATCTCTTAAAATTAGTTGTATATATACTCATTTGGTTCATCCTCTCATCACATATTCATTCAATTCATATTATATACATGCGAGTTCAGTCCAAGTTTAGAAGGAAAAGTTATTGATTCAGATTGATTATTGTCAACTGTGTGTTCTTCAAGGTGGTGCGATATCTCTTGAGGTTGTATCTTATATCAACGAAGTATTGTTCTATGTTGGATGTGTTTCATTCTTAGTTAGTGCTTATATTCGGCCTTCAGATTCGCCTATTGTAAAAGGAGACTTTCCTTATTGAGATTCAATATATAAGTATTATATTGTGGTTGGGTTTTTCTCCTTCAAGAGTAGGGTTTTCCCAGGGTATCTGTTGTGTACTGTGTCTGATTTTTGAATTAATTTTCTGTGCACTTATCTAGTCACTAAATTTAACATGTTATCAGAGCAGGTTTGAGAGGATCGTGATTAGATTTGTTCCTAAACAATGATACTCTATTCTCTCCTTCATATTTCTTTGTCCATTTTTTACATTAGTCAAGATGGTGAACGGTTTGAAGATTGAGGATAGACTCAAGGGAGCATCAAACTTCACATCATGGAGATTTAGGATCATTCTTACCTTGCATGAAAATGATTTGGGTGAGTTTGTGGAGTCCAATGTTCCTGAACCTGATGAGGAAGAAGAGAAATTGTAGTGGGTGAAGAAAGATATTAAGGCAATGAAGATATTGGTTGATTTTGTTAAGGATCATATTGTTCCTATTGTCTCTAAGCTGAAGACAACAAGAGACATGTTCAAAACATTGGAAGAAATGTATGAAATCAACAATACCAGCCGAGCACTTGCACTGAAGCAACAACTACAACATGTGAAGATGGCGAAAGGAGAATCATTGATTGCATACTTCATGAGGATTTCAGATTTGAGAGATCAACTCTCAACAATAGGGCATATGGTTGATGACAAAGACTTGACTATGCTCACTCTCAATGGTCTACCTTTATCTTGGGAATCCTACATTCAGGGAATCAGTGCAAGATCAAAATTGCCTAAGTTTGATCATCTAAGATCTGATTGCATTCAAGAAGAATCAAGGTTGGTGGCAAGAGGCGTTGGTCAAAGTTTAAAGAATAAAGACATTCATTTTCTCACCTCCCATGCTTCAAAGAAGAAAGGAAAAGATGGAAGGAAAGGGTTCTTCAAGAGGAATTGAGATAAGGGAAATGATGATGCACCTCCCTCTGGAAGAAGAGAGACATTTCCAAGATTTAATGCTTTAGGTGTGATAAGTTTGAGCACTTTGCTAAGCATTGCCCGACTAGACCTAAGCAACAAGCCACCATTGTAGATGTTGATGATGTTTCTCCACAAAAGGATTCATGTGAATACTTGTTTTATTTAGCTCTATCAAGCAATGTACCTACTGACACCAACAATTGGTTGATCAATACTGGTGCCTCTCGGCACATCACGGGATTCAAGGAGCACTTATCAAGTTTGGTGGAGAAAGATTTTTCTGAACAAGTCATTATTGGAGATGATGTTGGCTATTCCATAAAAGGAATGGGTACCTCTACTCTTCATCTAGATTTTGACATTATAGTTCAGTTGAGATATGTTCTATATGTTCCAGGAATCAAGTGCAATCTTATTTCTATTTCAGCCCTAGAAGATGAAGGATATCAACTTTCCTTCTCCAAAGGAAAAGTTCTTGTGTGGATGGGGAATTCTAGTTTCAAGGAAGCTCAAGTAATTGGTGTTAGACATGAAAGCCTCTATAGGCTATGTAGAAATCCTCTATAAGCACTAGTTCATGATTCTTCAAGCCTATGTGATTTATGGCATCGAAGATTGGCACACCTCCACTTCCGAGCATTACCTATCATGGAGAAGATGGTCACGGGACTTCCCAAGTTCAATCAGGAGCATGAAGGAATTTGCAAGGGATGTGCTATGGGTAAGAATTCAAAAGCCCCTTTCCATAGTAGAGAAAATAGATCTAAGTGTATTTTAGACCTTATTCATTTTGATTTATGTGGACCTATGTTTGTTCCTTCTTCGAGTGGTTTCTTGTATTATGTTCTTTTCATTGATGATCACTCTAGAAAGACTTGAATTTATTTTTTGAAAACTAAAGAGTCTAAGGAAGTGTTAGGAAGGTTTAAGGAATTCAAATCCTTGGTAGAGAATCTTTCTGGTAAAAAAATCAGGGTCCTGAGATTAGATAATGGTGGATGATACACCTTTGGAAGCTTTAGGGATTTTTGTATTGATGTAGGGATTAAGAGGGAGTTTTGTGTCCCCTATAATCCTCAACAAAATGGTGTTGCAGAAAGAAAGAATAGGACGATCATGGAAGCAGCGAAGGCCATGATCCATGACCAAGATTTGCAAACTTTCTTATGGGAAGAAGCTTCTAGGATGACTGTATATGTTCAAAATAGAAGTCCTCACAAGGTCTTGGAGAATATGACTCCAGAAGAAGCCTTTACAGGGAAGAAGCCTGAAGTCAGTCATTTCAGGATCTTTGGATTTCCTGTCTATGTTCATGTTCCAAAGGAAAAGATAACTAAGTTGGAGCCTTCTAGAAAGAAGGGAATATTTGTGGGCTATAGTGAGACATCAAAAGCCTACAGGATATACATTCTAGGACATAAGTTGATCGAGATCAGTAGGGATGTCACATTCAAGGAAGATGTTGCATTCAGGAGATCCAGGGGCATTCATATGGAGTTCGATAATGAAGAGTCTCCTCAGGATATGGAAATTGACCATACCCATGAGATTCAGAGGTAGACTTCGGAACCAAAGGAAGATCTTGATCTAGTTGAACCCTTGGAACCTACTGATGGGCCTACTAACATTGTAATTGGGAGAAAGAGACCTCTATGGGCTAGGCATACTATGCAAGAGGCTGAAAGCTTTGCAACTCCTAGAGGCACATTTAGAGAAAGTAAAAGGCCACATAAGTTCTCTAGTTATGTTTCCTTGATGAGTCAGATGATTGATTTTGAGCCTTCCAATGTTGAGGAAGCATCTAGTTAGCAGGTTTGGAGAGATGCTATGGCAGAGGAGTACCATTCAATTCTCAAGAACGATGTTTGGGACATTGTTCCTAGACTCGAGGGAAAGTTTGTGGTATCTTCTAAATGGCTCTTCAAGATCAAGCATGCTATAGATGGGAGCATTGAGAAGTACAAGGCAAGATTTGTGGCTCATGGGTTTTCTTAGAAAGAGGGAGTTGGTTACGAAGAAACATTTACTCCTATTGCTTGCTACACTTCAGTCAGAACCATCATTGCTATTGTTGCACCAAGAGGATGGAAAATTCACCAGATGGATGTGAAGACAAAGTTTCTGAATGGTGTGATTGAGGAAGAAGTTTATATTGAGCAACCTGATGGATTTGAGGTTCATGGGAAGGAGTCTCATTTTTGCAAGGTGAAGAAGGCCTTGTATGGTTTTAAGCAGGCTCCTCGTGCATGGTACGAAAGGATTGATCGTTACCTATCAAGTTTGGGATTCTTGAAGAATGATGCTGACTCTAATATCTATTTCAAGGTAATCAATGGTGATGGATTAAGTTTGGTATTATATGTTGATGATTTGATTCTTACTGGAGAAGATCACCTGATTCTTAAGTGTATGAAGGAATTGACTTCTGAATTTGAGATGAAGGACCTTGGGCTCATGCATTACTTCCTTGGCTTAGAAGTCTGGTAGAAACTAGATGAGATGATTCTAAGTCAAGGGAAGTACACCATTGCTATACTTAAGAGATTTGGTATGATGGATTGCAAATCCATGTCTACACCCATGGAGACCAACCTACATAAATTGAAGGAGGCTGCAACTAGTTTAGACTTAGTGGATCCTACATTGTACAGACAACTGATTGGGTCCCTTATGTATCTAGTTAACACTAGACCTGATATTTTTTATGTAATGAGTGCACTTAGCTATTTTATGTGTGAACCGAGACAGATACATCTTTTTGCAGCTAAACATATCCTGAGATACTTGCGTGGAACAGTTGGATATGGGTTGAGGTACTCTTTAGATGTAGACTTGGAGTTACATGGTTATACTGATTCTGATTGGGTAGGGTGTGTCATAGATTGGAAGAGCACCTCTGGTTGTTGCTTCAATTTGGGTTCTGTTATGATTCCTAGTGCAGTAGGAAGCAATCATCTATAGCATTGAGTACAACAGAGGTAGAGTATATTGTAGCTTGTATGGTAGCTCGGGAAGCAGTGTGTCTTTGTAAGCTCCTTGTAGGATTGTTTGGACAATCAATGGAGCCTACTATCATTCATTGTGATAATCAGAGTTGTGTGAAGCTTTTTTTCAATCCTGTGTTCCATGAAAGAACCAAGCATGTTGAGATCAAGTACCACTATATTAGAGATATGGTACTACAGAAGGCTATATAGTTGACGTATATCAACATTGATGAGCAGATGGTAGACATTCTCACCAAGCCTCTCTCCAAGATAAAGTTTGTGTACTTTAGAGATAAGCTTGGTATGGTGGAGAATCCAGCCTTGACTGAGAAAGAGTCTCAGTATCAATGAGCCTTGTTTAATGAGTTCTTCTCTGTGAGAGAAGTTTGAGGTGAAATCCCTTGTTAATGCATTTTTCTTTAAGATGGAGGAATTTGAGGTGCAAACCCTTGTTAATGCATATTTCTCTGAGATGGAGGAATTTGAGGTGCAAGTCCTTGTTAATGCATTTCTCTTTGAGATTTGAGGTGAAAGCCCTTGTTTTCACCCTCTGAGAGAATCATGGTGAATGTCATGTGTGTGACTCCATGAGAAAATTTTGTACTTGTGTTTCACCCTCTAGGAGAGCCATGGTGAAAGTCGTGTTGAGGTGACAACATCACACAAGTGATGAACACTCGTACACACCATAGTATGGTTGTAGCCATTATGGTTGATATCATGTTGAGGCGATATCTAATATCACGATGAGGTGATATTCTTCTTTTCCACATTTGGTTGTAGCCAATGTGGTAGATGTCATGTTGAGGTGATATGTCTTGTGTAGCTGGAAGTATCATCCCTAGCTGAGAGGGAGTGTTGATGTTCTTGCAGCGTCAGGCTATATCTTCTAGACCTGCATATGAGATAATTCAAATGGAGCCTCAATGAGTATTTGAATTATATACACTCTCTCTTATGGGCCGACTTGAAGCAATATAGAGACACATCTTTTGATTAATATGCATTTAGTTAATGGAGAAATTTAATGAAGAGGCACGTATTCCTAAGGAGATGCAATTTACTTGTGGTTGACTTCATTTGTTAAGATTATGATTTGTTTAGTATGGATGACTTCCTTGAAGAGACAATGCCAACTTCTTGCATTTAATTGTGACAAATTTTGTTAGAGGCAGACATGATAATTTGAAGAGATGCGTCCCTTCAAATCATTTGTATATATACTCATTTGGTTTGTCCTCTCATCACATATTCATTTAGTTCATATTATATACATGCGAGTTCAGTCCAAGTGCAGAAGGAAAAGTTATTGATTCAGATTGATTATTGTCAAGTGCGTGTTCTTCAAGGTGGTGCAATATCTCTTGAGGCTGTATCTTGTATCAGTGAAGTATTGTTTTGTGTTGGTTGTGTTGCATTCTTAGTTAGTGCTCATATTCAGCCTTCAGATTGGCCTATTGTAAAAGAAGACTTTCCTTAATGAGATTCAATATATAAGTATTATATTGTGGCTGGGTTTTTCTCCCTCAAGAGGAGGGTTTTCCCAAGGTATCTGCTCTGTACTGTGTCTGATTTTTGAATTAATTTTTTGTGAACTTATCTGGTCACTAAATTTAACAACACATACATCTGCATAACAAAATTAATTCACCATAACGCCAATTATCCATTAGGTCGACTAGAGATAGGCATAATAGAAAAATACAATCAACAAAATAATGTCGATACACCATATGAGCACCTGTGCATGAGAGATTCTGAACATAAAAGCTTCCAAAATCAATAAACTATTTCCTAAAACTGCAAGAAACAACTATCAACCATGGAGGATTGTGGATCAAAATACTAGAGGATGTAAATTGTATACTGGTTTAGATACCGGTCTAGAATACTAGATCAAACAAAGACTTAGTCTTGTAGTTACAACTCATATATCATGATGTCATCAATGACAACACAAAAGTTGTACAAATAGCCATTCTTCTCCATTCTTCCAATAATCTCCCCCTTTGTCATTGATGGCAACATGTGCCACAATATTCTCTCCCCCTATCACTAGTATTCCTTCCACTTTTATTGTTCTTCACATGAATCTCTCCCTCGGCCCTTTGACATCAATGGAAAAGGGTGACCAAAAAGTAGGATGTAAACATATGTACATGGTAACATTGTATATACAAAGGAATTCCAACTTCCCATTTCAAACATTCAAGTGAAAATAATGCTTTTTACATGAAATTTTTTCTTTTACCTTTCTTTTATTGCTAGAAAAATCCTCTTCCAAGAAAGCATAGCCGAATTCATCATGGCACTCATACTATCCAATAAAGATAACAACGTAAATGAGGATTTTTGGTCTGAAGATAGACATTGTCATTCACAATCTTCTGCATTAGGGAGTATTCTAGAGAGATGATCCAACCGGACCTCAACAATTTCTTTAACCAACCAAAAGATTTTAATTAGAAGTATTCTCTGTCTTTGAGAAATCAACAACTCCACTTGCAATTCTCCAACTCTTATTCTTTGCTTTCCATTTTTGTCTTTGAAGAAATTGAAACTCTTTCCAATACTATTTACCTTAGATTCAATGGCTTCAATTCTACTTCTAAAATTGTCAAAAATTGCAAGCCATCGAAGACAATACCTATAGATGTCAGATAATTCCTTGATGCATTCTTTTGTCTCATTAATGTGTTTAGATAATAGTTATTTTTATTTGGTAAATATTCTCTCAATCATAGCTTCGAACTTATGACCTTTAGGTCCTTCCAACAATGTTCTTTCTTCAATAAATTCTACTAGATCATTTGGTAATGAGTTAGACACATCTGAACCTAAAATACCCCTTTTTAGCAAATGATCAATCAATACATCATCAATTTTAAGTCTCTTGATCAGAGAATATGCACACCACATTTCATCAACCTTCTTCATATCATCTTTATCTAACATTGTTCGAATATCCTATGGATCAAAGAAGTTTGATCCAAATAGAAATTCTTCTTCATTCTTCTTTTCTTCTGAGATAGTGATAACATCATTTGTGATAGTTTTTCTCCTTTTAGATTTCAGATGGGACTCACCAATAACAACTTCCAACTCTTTACCAAAGGAGGAACCCTCTTCAAATTTACTAGACACTAACAAACTGGAGCATAGATTCATCTTCAGGGAAACGAAATAGGTTTTGCAAACACTTGCATTATTCTCCATCGATTCCAAATACCTGTAAACTTGTTTTCTAATAGGAATGTCAGATTCCCACTTAAAATTCTTTCTTAGTAGTGAACTTAGAAATTAAAATATCAAACATATGAGTAAAGACCCAAACTAGAAAGGATAACCCTCAACCTAAGACATTTTGACATTCTTAATTAAATTTTCCATAATAATGCTACACAAATCAAATTGCTTGTTTTCCTTTACCATCATGTGTGCAATATATATAGCAATAGCCGAAGTCCAACCTTCCCGATTTCTGAAATAGACTTTATAAGAGATGTCGTACACAACATACCTTACGATAGGATTGGCAATATTATTTATCAATAGATCTCAAGGGTCTTTGTTGATACTAGTAAGTTCCTCCACATCTCAGTATTTCATAGTTTTCTTCCTAGGGAGGTTCCCAATACTCCATAAACCAGTAATAGCTTCGATTGCCTCCTTCGTGATCAAATAGGGTTTGCCCAAAATAATGCTACCATCCTTGAATTGAATTAATAGGAACAAGATAGATTCTTTGTCGGCACACCAAGGAAATTCTCCCCATAAATCCATACCTAGGGTTTTTATGCTCTGCAACTCATTTGTCTTCAACCCTAGTTCCATTTCCTTCATCTTCTGATGATCAAATTTTTCCAATTTAACACCCTTCAATTTCAATGTAATATTGCCACACAATCCTTTTTCCATCATCATGCTTATATTTCTTGAATTATTTATTGTTCAATCAAAACTTCTTCCTTTTCCCTTCTTCCCCTTCATGAACTGAGAAATGATATTGAAAACTTATGTCTCTTATTCCTAATTATCCATAATGATTTCTTCAGATTACCTTAGAATTGCTCCAAATTGTTTCGAGATCACTTAAAGGTTGCTTCAAGTCATTTTTCAAACTCTTCAACTGCACAAGTGATCAAAAGGACTTATGAATTTTATTTTATACATCATCATTTTTCCCTAATTCGCATTAAATGCAAAAAGCTGATAAAAACCTTATTTCTCTACACTAAGAAACCCTCAATCGATACACAAATGAACATGCCTACAAATTTTCTTTTGGTTTCTTTTCCATAACCTTTTTCTACTCATTCTTTGCAACATATCCTAATGCAAACATCTGACACGCCATATACCCAAGGGGTTCGAACAATTTTCTGTTGATGCTCCCCCTAAGACCATGCTAGGTTTAATTCCCAGAGGAATTATCTACACCGGATGAGGGAACATACACATCTGTCATCTCTAGATCTTCTTCTTTCTTCCTCCATATCTTATTCATTTCTTGCTTCACCTCATCTTTGTCAATTTTTTTTAGTGGCTCGTTCTTCTCTACCAGAGCGGGCTGCTTTCCCTTCTTACTTCTGCAAACTCTTGAGATATGTTTGGGTTTGTTGTAGTTATAGCAAACAATAGTTTGACTTCCATTTACCTTTGATCTACATTTATTTGCTTTGTTTCCAAACTTGTTGCATGTATAGCAATATCCATCAAAGGATTGATTCATTCTGCCTCCACTAAACCTATTCATCATCACCTAGCTAATCATTCTCACCTGAGATTTGCATTCAGTAGCTTTATGTTAAAATTTATTGCATGAAAAGGAACTAGAAAATTGATTCATCTTACTTCTGTACTTAGTTTCCCTGTGACCAAATTTGTTACATGAAAAGAAAACACCATTGAAAGATGGATACCTTTGTGTATTTTGTTGTCTAATAGGTGGTCTTCTAGCAGAGTTCCTTGAATTTATTTTCTACTTCCATTTTTCTTGAGTCTTTTGATTATCATTTGAGCTTTCACCTGTTTCATTTCCCAAGTCACCTTTGTCTTTACTTGGTTTCTGTTCTACAATCAACTCATGGAGCTTGTTGGAGCTGGATTTGAAATTGTTTTCATAGAGTTTTTCCTTCTCTAGTTCTACTTTCAAGTTCACCACCTCTTGGTCAAGTCTAGTACATTCATCAGTCTTGCTCTGCACCACTATATTCAAACATTCTTCAATTCTCTTCTTTTCTTCCATAAGCACTTTCAATCCAATGATCTCTTGTTTCTGCTACTCACTCACTTCTCTACGTCTTTCTTTGAATTTCTTTAATTGCTCTTTTAATTTTTGAACACATTCATTTGTCTCATCAAGATTCTCTTTCAAATCTCTATTTTCATTTTCAACCTTATCAATATCTTCAAGTGGAGCCGAGAGTTCTTCTTTATCATCCATTTGTTCAACCTTCAGGATCTTCCTCAAGTAGTTAAGATTTTCACCAAGGAACCAAAGCTTTGATACCAATTGTTGAAAGGCAGAAGACAACTGAGAGAGGGGGTGAATCAGTTGTCACCAAACACAAATTCAAATCACAAACACTTATCAATTTCTTATCCACTTAGTTTTGTTATTAAGTATGAACATAAAATGCAGATAACATAAAGAAATATCAACACAATGAACACCAAATTTACATGGAAAACCTAATGATGGAAAAACCACAGTGAGGATTAACTCACGATATAAAGTGATTCCAAAATAAAATATATAAGGCTCACTGCCAAAGGGCTCATTGCCTAGAATAGGACCCACTACCCGGATACAAAAGCTCACTACTTACACAAGGACGATCATTTCCTACAAAAAGGATTACAGAAAAAAAAATGGCTTTACAGCCAGAATGAACTGGTAAGAGTGCACCTAACAAGTGTTGATTCAATTATGATGATGCTCAATAAACTGACTTAACACACTTCATCATTTTCACACTTCTTCACATTTGCATCAATACAATTAGTCTCACACCACAATCTTCAAAATTGTTCGACATATATATTTGACCTATTCACAAGCATCAATTAGGTCGGCCTAATTAGATGCAACCAAAAAAGGACTAACTATTGGCTTCAAGTATTCACAAAATCATTTCAAACAATGAATCAAAACATGTACCACACTACATCACGTCGGCATAGACCTAAGATAGGTCACACATACATCCGCATAACAAAATTAATTCACCATAACACCAATTATCCATGAGGTCAGCCAGAGATAGGATTAATAGCAAAATACAATCAACAAAATAATGTCGATACACCATACGAGGACTTGTGCATGATAAATTCTGAACATACAAGTTTCCAACATCCATAAACTATTTCTGAAAACCGTAGGTAGCAACTATCAGCCGTGGAGGATTGCAGATCAAAATACTAGAGGATGTAAACTGTATACCAGTCCAGAATACTAGATCAAACAAAGACTTGGTCTTGTAGTTGCAACTCATATAGCATGGTGACATCAATGACAACACAAAAGCTGTATAGTTAGCCATTCTTCTTCATTCTTCCAACATTCTTTATATTCTCGACATTATGATTATATGTGCATGTGCATTTAAATTGTGTTACATTCTTGTCATTTTTGATATAGGAAACTATCATAGAGTCTTCATCCATCTTGAACCCATCTAGTGTACAAGCATCAAAGTAGGTATGCATTTATTTTATATTGCAGATATACACATTTAGATAGGAGTATTTATATGTTTAGTAAATATGATTATTTGTCAACAATTATATGTTAATTCGTATCAATTTTATTTTACCTACTATAGTCCTCTGCCTGATTCAACAATGTGATGAATGTGGGACCATTTCGTTATACGAGGACTCCTGATCATCCTAAGGGACAATCATATGCAAAAAATCTTATAGAAAAAAGAGCAAGACTTGAGGTAAACAAAAATTGTATTTTTGATATAATATAGTTCAATGTAGTGATTTAGATGTTAAATTAATAATTTCTATAGTATAGTATATAAGTTTCTATTTACTAGTCTTATATCTTGTCAAACAGTCACATACTTAATCTAATTTGTGGTTTGAATTGTTATTGTGTAGGAAACTTGAGAACCACTAAGTTCTTTGAGGAGGCTCGATTTTGATGATCCAGCATAGGATTAGGATTTGATAGAGATTGATACATTTAGGGATTGATAGATCTTGAGATGGCATATATGCCAATTTGTAAAACTTGTTTTGAGTAGGAATATATGCCAAATTTGTATATGTACAACTACAATTATTCTACATTTTGATATATAATACTTGATATTCAATCTAATTTTTTCCTCATGTGCATGTCTTTCTACTTTGAAACCTCAAAATAGAATGTATAATTATTTTATAATGGTTTAAAGTTATGATCAATAACATGTTATAGATTAACGAAATTATATTTTAATAGAACTTATGAATTACAATTGGTAATCCATCTATGTTAGAGTTCATTCATATTAAGGTTCACATACATTACATTGCATAATACCACACTTCTTTTAGGTATTTTTTCAAACAATTCAATGCCTTTTCTATTGTGCCACATTTTTCATACATGTTTACCAAAGCATTTTATCAAACAATTTACTACCTTTTTGCGATGGATGGAGGCCTAAAACAGGTGCTTTTGAACAAGCTAGTAGACATTAACAACATAATATGAATGAATTGAGCTAAGACTACCAATGTGACTACAAGAAAAGTTTCATAAGGGTGCCAATAAAGAGGAAGAGTAATAGAGTTTTCAAATATTTGATTACCTCCATATTATACATGGTGAAAACTCAATTTGAGAATACACATGATTTTAAGCTCTCTTGAATGAATTTACATTTGACATTATTTTATTTTTTGAACTCCTGTAATGGAGTAGGAAGCTGATTTTTTTTCAAAAGAAGCTAAAATTAATGAAAAATGGTATTAGAAGCACTGTATAATATTTGTTGAGAACTTTTTGAAAAAATGCCTCAAAGAATTGTGGTCTCATAGACAAGGAAATAAAGATGAGAAGAGAAACTTATGATAGTCTTATGGCATTGATTCTTTTGATTGATTAAAAAATTCAAAAAAATCCCATACAACTTAATGAAATATATGTCATTACAGTGTTCATTCAAAAGTGATATAATCATCTTGATAAAACTCAATGTCACACACACACACACACACTCTCTCTCTCCCTCTCTAGTCTCTCTCCCTCTCCATCCCTTTATCTCTCTCTCCCTCTCTCCCTATCAATTCTCTCTCTCTCTCTCTCTCTCTCCCCCCTCGCTCTATCTCTCTCCCCAGTCTCTTCCACTCCCTCTCTCTCTCTTAGGTCTCTCCATATCTCCCTCTCTCCCTGTCTCCCTCTCAAGTCTCTCAAGTCTCTCCCACTCTCTCTCTCTCTCTCTCAAGTATATATATCTCTCTCTCAGGTCTCTCCCTCTCTCTCTCACTCTCCATCTCCCTCTCATCTATCTTTCTCTCTCCCTCTCTCCTTCTCAAGTCTCTTTGTCTCTCTCAGGTCTCTCCCACTCCCCCTCTCTCTCAAGTCTCTCTCACTCACTCTCTCTATCTTGCTTAGGTTTCTCCCTCCCACCCTAAATAGATAAATATCTCTCTCTCCCTCTCAAGAGAGAGAGAGAAAGGGAAGGAGAGAGTGAGAGAGAATGAGGATAGAGAGATGGAAATGGAGTGGGGGAGAGATAGAGGGAGTGAGAGAGAGAAAGACCTAAGAGAGGGAGATTGGGTGCGAGGGAGAAACCCGAGAGAGAGGGAGTGGGAGATAGAGGAATTATGAGATAGATGGATGGGAGATAGATAGAG
Organism: Sequoia sempervirens; assembly: GCA_007258455.2. NCBI lineage: Eukaryota > Viridiplantae > Streptophyta > Pinopsida > Cupressales > Cupressaceae > Sequoia > Sequoia sempervirens. Next base: position 49,595 of record VDFB02099232.1, on the reverse strand, counting down.
GGAATGAGAGAGAGACCTGAGAGAGGGAGAGGGGGTGGGAGGGAGAGACCTGAGAGAGAGGGAGAGAGAGAGAGGGAGTGGGAGAGAGGGGGTTGGTGTGAGAGGGACTTATCAAGGTAGCATAGAGGGAGGGAGGGAGGGAGAGAGACATAGAGAGACAAATATATATTACGGTTTAGGGTTTAAGGCTTGAGGGATTAAAGGATTAGGGCTTAAGGTATAGGGTTGATGGTATAGGGTTGAGGGGTTAGGGTTGAGGTTCCTGTTGATGGTGTTTTTTGCACTACAAAAACTCAAACAACATACAAGTATAATAACTCTCTTGAAAGGTAAATCTCTCTCAATAAGCCTCAAGAAATAACCCCAAGGTCTCTAAGGTCAGGTCTCTACAATGCAACAAACAACTCAGTGAAAATGTGATTTGCTAGTAATGACAAGGGGCCTTATGAAACAAATGCTAGAAATACTTATCGTCAAATTTAACAAAAATGGTGATGCTTCGTGAATCTAATTCTAAAAATATTTGAAAGAAATAGAAAAAGATGTAGGGTTTGAGGGAGATATCTAATCTAAGCCTAAGATCAATCGTGCAAATAACAGAGTGTTCAAGATAGACCAATCTTCCAAAACCAATCCTTGCTTAACCAAAATTGAATCTACAGTATCACAAAGACAATGCAATCTCCAAAAGAACTAAATATTTTCAGATTATAAATATATAAACATGCATTCAAATATTCACAATGGACCTTAAGCACAAAATAGAGTAGGCCTAGGCTAACTTTACATAGTAATCCACAATCAAAAGATCACCAAAAGTATGGACCGAAGATTCCTCAACACCTCAAACACTTTATCATAAACAAAAATGAACAGTAAATAATTCTAATATTTACCATAAAACCACTTACTCAAAAGATCTAATAATATACTAGAAACATAAGAACCATGCATAAATGACATAACACAATGAAGAACACGAAAAGACAATGTCTTCACTTATATTCACTTCACCAACAATTCACAACAATTCAAGTATCTCAAGTCTAGCAACATCAACTACTAGCAACTCCACAATTAAACATTAGCCTCATAAATGAGGCAAAGGCCACTATTTATAGAGTTTTACAAGGCATGTCGGTCCAAGAGGAAAAATCAAACTAGTTTCTCTTTACTAGGTCGGCCACATAGGTCAGCCTTATCATTTTTAAAACTTCCTAATTTAATCTTACAACAAAATAGACAAGTTGACCTCAAAAATGAAATTTTACAATAAAATCTTGAACCAAAAATCTAGGTATGGTTGACTTGTATCCTAGGCGAACTTGATGTAAAAACCACAGATTTCGAGGAAACTAGGAAGGGTCGTCCTCTTTTTCTTTATCTTCTCCATTTTTAGAAAGTTCTTTAACTTTGGAAAGTACACCATCCAAGTCATCCTATGTTGGAATTGGTATCAATTTAATTCTCATTTTAATTGTATTTATTTCCTCTCCATACTTAGTCAAAGCTTTTTCCCAATTCCATGAAGTCCTTAATATTTGTCTAGATTAGAAGTATAAACTGCAACATCTTCAACCTGATATTTCATCACTGGTCCATCATGACCTAGAGCATAAACCTCATGCTACCACTTCTATAATTGGCTCACATTTAGATTTTTCTTTGTAAACTTCCTTCTTCCAGTGACAATTTTTAGGAATGCATTTCAACTGTTAGATATTTCTTTCATTTTATTCTGAGTCTTAAATATTTTCTTAAGTTCCTTCAACTTTAGCTTATTTGTGAAATTAAAGGCCTTTATCCACTCCATAGACTTGTTTGTATTATCAACTGTAAGGACACCTTCTTTTATCAACACTTCAACAAGAACCTCAAACACATTTTTCAACTTAGCAATGATGGTGTCATCTAATGTTTGATATTCAACAATAAGCTGAGCTATGTCATCGAGGAAAGACGATACCATTTCATACATATGCAATACCTTTTCAATCATTACATCTCCTCTTTGACCTACACTATTTAACCATTCTTGGGTGACCTATTGAGAAGATCTTATCTTTTCAATTTTCAAGACTACATCTTTGGACACTAACCCTTCTGAAAATGAAGCCCATTCACCAATCTGTGCCTACAAGGGCTTGAACAAATGTTGAACATATCTTTTCACATCTCTCAGCTATTGTTTCAACCTCTCCTTGGCTTGGATTTTTCTATCCAACCTTTTCAAAATTGTTTGTACTAACTCCTGAAGATCTTCCTTTTCCTACTCCTTTGTAGTTGAACTCAAGTTAATGGTTTCAACCTTGTAATCTGAAGACCTTACCTCATCCTTGTGCTTGTCACTTGTAGGGGTGGTAGTATGGATAAATTTATTCTTAGCCTCATCCCTAGTAAACTTGGAGACTATTCTATTCCTTTTCCTCTCTTTGGATGGAACCCAACTTGCCAAGAACTTATCCCAATCATGGGTTTCCTCTACAATGATGGGTTTCTTTTTCAACCTCTTTTCTAGCCAATTAGGGGCTGCCAATTTCTCTATTTCTATATCACCCTGGGGAGTATCTTGTTCTTGTTGTTCCTTAGAGGGGTCATCCTCAACATTTTATGCATCCTTTCCACCTTCATCTTGATTTTGTTGTTCTTCATTTTTATTCTCAACATCTGAAACATGTATAAAATCCTTTTTAGGGGAGTGTGAAGGAATCTCTTCTATTACCTCTAATTCCAAATTCCTTCTTTGAGCTTCAGAAACTGCCTGATCCAATTTTTTTCCAAAATTATTTAGTTCTTCATTCTTTAGAGTGGGTATATCTTCATCGTCTTCGCCTTCTTGTTGTCCTTGTTCATTGGGAACATTATCCTTTTCATTCATAGCCTGTTTATCATCTTGCACAATATGAATTAGTGGTAATGGAGGAGAATTAGATCTTGTAGCTATTCCTTCTGTTTCCTTAGGATCATCATCAATAGGTTCCTCTTCAATATTCTTCTCATGCTTGTCCATTACATCCTCTACAGAAAGAGTTTTATGCTTAGGGGTATTTCTCCTTACATACACTAGTGATTTTTTTTTAGAACTCTCAACATCTACTACTTTAGCTTGAGTGGTTTCCCCTTTTGAAATCTTAGCCTTATTTGAATTGGCCATTTTTTGGCCCTTAGTGATGATTCTCCTCTGCTTAGAAGGTTGGGCTTCTTTTGTACCTTCTTCAACTATTTTTTTAGAAGGACTTCTTTCTTTTTCCATAGGCTACCTCTCAAGCTCTTTTGTTTTATCCTCGCTCTTGGTACTTATTTTAATAACAACAAGCTTCTCTATGTGTTCACCTTCATGAGGTTCAGTAGTGTCATCTTGAGTGTTCTCTATTTCATCCTTTGAATGGGACTCTATAAATCACACAACATATCCTAAGTGAATTTAGTACCTATTGCCTCCAACTCTAGAATCTTATGTTTGATCCATAGCTTAGAGTACCTCACCACAAGCTCATTTAGTTGATTCAAATCAACTATCTTATCTTCTGACCAATTGATAGTTGGGAGTAGTTTATTTTGAAATTGCTCATAAACATGGTATTGTACAGGGTCTTCTTCATCATCTACTTGATCTGGAACATTAGATATCCTCTATAACCTGATCATCCTTAAAGACAACCTAGAGCACTTCCTTTTAATCACTTCAAACTCATCCGAGAAGTTAGCCCAATAGTCTTCAATATGATCCTTGTGCATATATTCATGGTTGGTAGCCTTTTGAGCTACACCATATGGATCAAAATTGTCTCTATTTGTGTGAGAATACAAATGAAAATGAACCATCTCAACTTCAGAGTAGTGAGCACCTTGAATGGAAGGGAAAGCTTCTACATAAGGAAAACATCATTTAACCTTCTATAATTAGAGGTATTGAATTTAAGCTGAGGGTAAACATCACAAATTCTATCCTTTCCCAAAACTCCTTTACAACTTAGGCCCTTGTACTTATTCTTTGTAGTGAGCAAGTACACAGGATATGATGTCATTGTGAACTACTGGGTGTCCTGCACATTTCTTAGCTACATGTCAAATTGTCACTTATTATACCTACCCAGTTATAGTGAACTCCTTTCATAATATGATAAATCACATAGAACATCCAATGTTTGAAGATGAAAGCCTCGTCCAATCCCATTACTCTACCTAGAAGAGTAATCATTTCATTATACTCCATTTTGAAGTCACTCCTATGTAACTGCTTGGGCAACTTGGAATAATGTGACTTTGGTTTTGCAATCCATGAACCATTCATGAGTTATAGGGCCCTATTGGCATCCCTCTCATAGAATTATTTTTCCTCCTTTATGTTTATTTTCACCAATTTTTGATGTGAGCCAATATTGAAGGTCCCGGCTATGAATTCCTCAGTCAAATTTTTCATTATTCTTCCCTATGGGCTAGTAATCACCCTCTTGCCTGGATCACAATCCTTGGTACATTCCATAACTAATTCTAGACATTCTAGTGAAGGTGGAAACCATACAACTTGTGCTAACCCTGTGTGTTTCATGATTTGAGTAAGGCTAGAATGTGCATCACCAAACATCCTATTGGCCTCCTCTAATGTTTTAGTAACTAAGCCCTTAGAGTTGTGACTTAGAGATTGGATATATGTACTAAGTATCTATCTTACTCATCATGAAGGTGCATTTCATTGTCAACCTAGGGATGTAAAATTGAAATGGGTGAGCACTATATGTGCACTAGGACTCCACCGTAGTCATCTATAAACTAGAAAATAAACAGTACTGGAAATAAAATGTTGGAAAGAAATTAACTTGAGCATTGAGCATGAATCAACAAATACACTAATAATTAAAAATTAAACTAAAAATGAAAGATATAAATGGAAATCTCAGCAAACAAACAAGAAACCACTTTGTCTTCCTTGGCTGCAGGAACAGTCACATAACAAAATTCCAGTGGCTGTAGGAATAGACAACTACTAAAAATGAAACTAATTATTGAATAGAAAATTCTCACCAAGTGGACCCCCTTGACCGAGTCTTCCTTAAACTAACTCAATTGCAACAAATCAAAATATCATATTATTTCTTCAAAGCATGATTATAACATATCAAATTTATTACTAAAACTGGAAAATGCAAGTACAATCTTAGAACATCCAACCTTATGAAAAGGGGCATCTAACCATTATTTATAGAGAGAAAAATTTCTAATTAACCCTAACTACCTAGGCGGTTGACTCCATCAAAATAGGAGGATGCCATTTATTGAAAGCATAGAAAAGAGAGGGAGGAAGTTATGCATGTGCCAAATTTGGTCAAAGCAGGCTTGCCCCAATGAGAATCTAGCATAGAACACTCCCTAGATTTTCTTAACAAACATGACCATTAAAAGGTAGTTACAATATTTCATTCCATTTAGGAATTTCCATCCATTGAGAGTTTTCCCTCCTTTTACCTCTTAATGACCACCTTCTTGACTTTCTTGGCAACTGACTAGCTAGCAAGAGTTTCTTCCACTTTGCAAGCTTCGTTGACATCAATATCTTAGTGTGAACCTGCATAATGACATTAGCACACACAAACAACTGCATATTGAAAATTACCTTAAAGTAACATCCATTCAACCACATGTAAAATTAACATAGATAATTCACATAACATGTTAATGTCATTAAAAGTCACAAGGATAAACTTATGCCCAAGGTTTATGGTTTTAAGGAAATAACATGGAAAATGTTAACAGCCAAGTGCCAAAGTCTATGGTAACAACAAAAAATATATAATAAACCTATCAATATTGAGCCATTAATTGGACTCATCACATCCTTTGCTTCAAGTCATCGTAGTCCACATGGCCCATATTGGTGTCACTCACTTTCCCCCATGTTGAAGCAATCCTAAATTCAGGCCTAGTACATTTAAAGTCAACTTCATTTTCTCTTCTCTGATGTGGGGCTCCCCTACAACTGGTTCAATTTTCTTTGCCTTGGACTCCTTCACCTGTCTAGATTTTTCTTGCATCTATTAGGAATGGTCCATAATTACCAAAATGACAAGCATGATCAAGCATTATAATCCAATCACATCATTAGAATAATAATGAAAGCACATATGTGAAACCAAATTGATCTAGGATTTAGGTCATAGAAATATTTTGAAGAATCCATCAAGCGACAGATTTTCCAAAGGTCTGAACACTCAGATAATCCATGGCACAAAGGATTTTTTGAAATAAGGGAGTTTACTTAGAATTAAGTTACATTTTACCCTTAACCTCCTAGAGCATCATTCTCGTCATTTCTATGATTGAACTCGAGCATTCATTTCTCATCTTTCTATGATTGGAATTTTTAAGTTTTCATGGATTTGGAGAATTCGGGTCCTCCTAGATTTTCCAAAGGGATAGACATTTGGAGAATCTGTTCCCATGTGGATTCCACAAAGGGCACACTCTTCGGGTTTTTCCACGGAGAAAATATTTCATTAGGTTTCAAGTTATGGTTTTATTTTTCATCCAATGAATTTAACTAAATCTCAACTCGTGATTTTGATTCAATTTCAAGACTTCTTTCTCATAAGCCAAGATTCAATCATGCATATTGCAATATTCAAAATCTCTTGTCCCTTTATTAAACATTCAACGTGATCAAAAAATTCTTCTCCAAACCTGCGTTAAGGTTTAAACATATGGAAATATGGTTTATGAATAACTTCTTCAATCATGCACTATAGGTTGATTATCCATTTGACACAAACATGCACTGGCATAAGAAATCAAAACACACCAAATCAAAGTCCTAGCTTTGTGAGAAACTCGGTTGCTCTAATTTTCTTCTAAGAGAAAACAACAATGCCCTAACTAGTTCAAGCTAAAATTAAACAACCCACGACACACAATTGATTCCATGAACACGTACAAGCATTATTTATGCATAGTTGATTAACAAATGAAATCAAATACAAATAGAGAAACAAACTCAAAAAACAACTATCAAATCAGATGGAAAATTCAAAACGGAAAGAAAATAATGAAACATGCCATTCAATCACAAGAGAAATCACGAGCTATAGAAGTTGAAAAACCAACTTTACAGTCCCCAAGAATTGCCTACAAGCAATCACCTATCACATGCAACATATATTCAGAACAAAAAATAAAAATGTTTTGTAAACTCTTAGAGCAAATTTTTGCAAGGAAAAATCAGCATAATTGATTATTGAATGTAATTGTTTTACAAATAATAGAAAATCCTTCAAAAAGGCAATGATGCAATAAAGCAAGAAAAAAAAACCTTAATCTTATCTTGAGCAAAAAGACAACTCAATAAGATAAGATAAGAATTAAATAATAATTATCTTAGGAAATAAAATATACTTAAGGAAACTTATGCTAAAGTGTAATTAAATAATTAATTACACCAACCCCCCATAAGTGCAACTTAGGAAGAAGAAAAATATTATGCAAATATGAGTCTCGGCAACAAGGCCTGATCAGGTACTTGTTTACAAATGCAATGCAAACTAAATCAAACAGGGTAAAGGAGAAAACCACATGGGAACAAAACTCCTCCCCAAAATAGAATGTGAAAATAATTAAATGCACTAATGAAAGAAGGATAGGAGGTGGATTACATGATACCCCCCATAGACAATTTCTATCATATAAGTACATATACAGTGGTCTCCATAGGAGAGATATAAAGAGAAAAGAAGCCCCCCCCCATGATGGAGAAACTCTTGTCGCAATGGTAGATGCCTGATGTAGAATCCAAAAGGAGATTCTAAAGCGACAAATAATATTCCTCCCCTTGGGAAGAAATGGATCTAGAGGACGATGTCGAAGAAACCCTGTGAAGAGTGATGAACCAATTTGTCTCAAGATGTGTGCCATGATAGGATGTTGAAGAATCTCTCTATCTGAACTGAAAAAAATGATGCCAAATCCAAATTGATGTGGAGAATCTTGAAATGCAACCTCTGAATGCATGGATAATGGTGGGTGTACAGTGATAACCTGACTGTCAATGTAGACAAGATGAATGTTCTCAAAAGAATCCTCAAGATCTGCAGTGTGAGACTCAACAAACAAGAATGTGTTTGCAAGATAAGAATCCCATGATGTAACAGATAATGAATGACTAAGATGGTCATGATGCTAAACTAAATCCATAGGGGAAAATGTGGTGATAGTGATGTTATCAGGAACAATGGATGATACATGTATAATCTCAGTCTGAAGAGTAGGAACTGTGAGACAAGCCTCTGATCCATCAGAACATGTAAGGGTGTCTATATACTCAAGCTCCTCTAAAGTATCATGATCAAAGGGTGTATTATCTCTCCAAGCAATGGGTAAGAGATCATCTGAAGCAGGATCCTTTGGGAATGGAGAGATATTGGGGTCTCCATAGATCTCCCAAAGATGTGTCCAAAGTGGGTGGGGACAATCAATGTCCGATATAGCCCACATAGTGTCATTATCAACACTAGAAAATATAAGTCCTACTATGTGATCTCTAATGATATCCCAAGATATTTTTCTCTCTGAAGTGGCTGGTTCAGGTATGAGATCATACAAATAAGGAAAAATATTAAGTTGCCTACAATGTGTAAGTATGCCCTTTGCCCATGACTCATAGTTACCCTGTTCCAAAATTACAACTGAAGGGCGAGTAGAAAAACCCATGATAACTCTTCAAATTAAAAAATCTGATAAATCTGACCTTACAACATGTAGATTAAATGAAATAGAGCCTAATGATGGAAACAGGAGGTTCCCAAGTGCCAAAACGTCCAAGTAATTAAGCAAACTGTGAAAACACAAAATGTTGAATAAAATAAACTTGAGGCAGAATCTAGGAAAATAAGTCTAATCATTGTGTAGAGAATTGAACCAGATTTCCGATGCCTATTTGTTTGCGAAAAACGGAGCTCGGACGAAAAAGTTACGCCCCTCGGAGTGAAAAAACCATGATCTAACTTTGACTGAAGAAAATAGCATCAAAACAGAAAAATTCAAAAACCACATCTAAACCATCAGATTGATGCCGGAACTAGCTTTCCAACGATATCTTGTTTTTGAAAAACTGACACCGTATGCTCAAAATATGACCATTTTACTAAATATGCTCATTTTGGCTTTAAACCAAACATTTTATTAATTTGAAGATTAAAAAATTAATAAAATATTCAGTTGTACCTTCATGGGATGAAAACTGAGGTCGCACATAAATCAAAAGGGAACGAAAATTGAGGTCGCATAGAAATCAAAAGGGCACAAAAATTGAGGTAGCTCAAAATTGATGCAGATATTTAAAAAATATGGCATGAAAATTGATGCGTCCGTATGGATCCGTACAATCATATGGATTTTTCCTGGCAACTGCTTTGAGAATCCCCAAAAACACTAAAAAATCAATTTTCAGCAAACCCTATCATATTTTATATGAAAATAGGGGTTTTTGGGCCTTCTGAGTGCATCCATGAGGTCCGTTTTTGCACTTGAATTTATTGTTTGAGAGATCAAGGTCAAAATTTCTTAAAAAATGATGGAAAACCTCTTTGATTTGGCAAAAAAAATTGGAATAAAACTCTTGTACAAAAAAAGACGCTGTGAGAGAATATATTGAAAAACTGAACAGGCAGTAACAGGTCTAAAGCTCTAATACCATTTAGAAGTTGAAAAACCAACTTCACAGTCCCCAAGAATCACCTTTGCAATCACCTATCACATGCAACAGATATTTAGAACAAAAAATAAAAATGTTTTGTAAACTCTCAATGCAAATTTTTGCAAGCAAAAATCAGCATAATTGATTATTGAATGTAATTGTTTTACAAATAATACAAAAGCCTTCAAAAAGGAAATGATGGAATAAAGCAAGAAAAAACAAACCTAATCTTATCTTGAGCAAAAAAATAGCTCAATAAGATAAGATTGGAATTAAATAATAATTATCCTAGGAAATAAAATATGCCTAAGGAAACTTATGCTAAAGTGTAATTAAATAATTAATTACGCCAAAACAACCTTCATTGAAATAATTGGGGGCTACACAGAACCCTACCTTTTAAGCTCAAAGAAGTGAAAGTGACAATGTAGACCTTACTTGAAAACCCTGGGCTTGAGATTCAACGCTGCAGCTACAACAATCTTCAATTTCACACTCACCCACACACTAGAATGTACCTAGAGCTCTTCCATAGATGCACAACCTTAAAATGAATTGTGGAAAACAAGATGAAAGCATATAAATGGAGCCCAATGAGAGCATTAATGAATGTGTACCCTGCCCGTCAAAGAAATAAATGAAATGACAAGACCTGTGAAAAGTTCAAAAAAATAACATGAAGACAGATTCAAGGAATCCACGAGGATCCAAAATTTTTGAAAGGAAAGACTCTCAGGTAATCCATTAGGAGGCGGATTTTGCAAAGTCCAAGAAGCTCAGGTAATCCATGTAGCAGTGGATTTAGCGAAAGCCAATCCTTTGGGGAAATCTGCCAGAGGAGGATTTTTCTAAAACTCATCTAGACTTATGCAATTTGATGCCTAAATAAGATTTTCATGAAATATTCAAGTTCTAGGAATCATCTAAGGTTGAAATCTTGGAAATTGAGACACCTAAGGTGCAAATAAAACCCTTATTCAATCAAGAGAAGTGAACCCAAAAATTAGAGGAAGCTATCCCTTAAGGGGAAAATGTCAGAGCAAAAACAAAACTAGAAAACAAAGCAAGCAAAAGAGGGTCCTTGCCTCCAGTGGGGCGTGTGTACGAAAAGTGCACAAAAAATGGTGACTCCATTGGGGAAATGCTTCAGAGCATTTTAATGATAAAATGGAATCAAGAACCCAAAATATTTGGTTTCAATCCTCACATTAGGTCAATTGATAAACTAAAGGTTCAAAACCATTGAACAAGCTATTCCTTCCTGTGCTAGAAATACAAGTGTGTACGGATGCATTAATTTCCTTCCCTAAGTTGCTATAGAAACCAAGTTTAGTCAGGTTAAGCTACATACATATTCTAACTTCAAAAGAAACTTGGATAGAGCCTCACTGCCAATCAGGTGTCTATAGCCCTGACAAAGTTCTTTTTTTTATTCTTTCCAACATAGCTCTACTGCCATCCAAGCGTCCATAGCTCCGAAAGAGATATTTGGATCCCCCTAATAGATTGAATTCTTCTTTTGATTTTCAATAATTTATTTTATTTTATTTTTGATATTTCTTTTCTTTTCATTCTTTTCCTTTTCAACTTGTAAGCAATGAAACTAATGCTCAGGGTTGAGGATCATAGTGGCGCTGAAGTAGAAATAATTTTTTTTTCACTTAACTAGACTCACAAGGAACCTAACAACAACCTCAAGATTCTTAAGGTATGTGTAAAATATAAGATTTGAGCACATTCTAGAACTAGTTCAATCCAATGACTTATCCTCTTTAAACGTTTAACACATGTGACACTAATGGATGATTTTCACCATTGTTTTTGAAAAAATGATTAAATTTTGTAAAGGAAATTACTTAGAACAGTCCCAAATAAAATGATTATTGTGTAGATAAGACACTTCCCCAACCAAAAGACTAGGAAAATATAAAACCAAAACAAATAAAAGAAAAGCAACCTACACTACCCAAAACAAAAGCAAAAGCAAAGCAAACCAAATCAACCAAAAGAAAGAAAACACCTAAGCTAGCTATTCACAAGGACGAGCTAAAAATAATTCAAGAAATGAAGTAATGCTTTAGATACTGCCCATTGACCATAAATGGAACATCCTCTCGAGTGAGAGTTTTGAGATGGAAAGTATTATCTCCTAGGATTTCAAAAATCTAGAAAGGGCTTGTCGAATTTACCATGTTCCCCTTTCTTTTCATGCGCTTTGTCCCAGTACAAAACTAGGTCAGAAATCCTAAAGCTTTGATCTTAGCTCTATGATCAAACCATCTCTTGACAATACCTTGGTGCTTGGCAAAGTTTTCTAACGCTTCATCTCTTTTCTTCTCCAGCTGTAATAGTTCAACTAGGAGGGCCTCTAAACGTTCCCCTTCCTCACAATACTTGTTAATAAACTAGAGAGTAAGGATTATCAATTGAACATGAAAGATAGGTTCAAGTCCATAAACCAAATGGCAAGGAGAGGACCCTAGTGAAACTTTATATCAAGTACAATCTTCCCAAAAGAAAAATATTAACTGAGTGTGCCATTCTCTTATATTTTTGTCAATTAACTTACGAATGACAGTGAGAAGGTTTTTTTTGGTGGATTCTGCTAAACCATTTCCTTGGGGATAGTAGTTAGTTGCAAACTTAATAATGATGTCGTGATCAAATGCCCACCCAGAGAATTTTAATGATGCAAAGATAGGTCCATTATCACATACAACAACAAAGGGGCAGCCAAAACAATTAATAATCCAAGCTTCAAGGAAATTTATCACTACCTCTATTGTGCATTGCTTGCAAGGAATTGTAATTAGGGATGAAATATTAAGGTTAACGCAATAAAGCATATAAATCATACCCTAATAAACAATGAAGCACAAATGAGCATAAAGACATAAAGCATAAAACAATATTACCAAATCTTCATGCCACCATTGATTCACCTCCATTGCTCTTCTCCATTTTGCTTGAATATGATAATTTCCCTTAGATTTGAGTGTGCAATAATAAGCCTATGACAAGTGACTAGAAAAATATTGAAGATTGTTGTCTCACACTAGCAGCATGTACTTGCATAATATGTGTAGATAATGAAAATGACAAGGGTAAGGTCTTTTATAGAAAAGAAAAATTTGAATGAATGGTTGAGATTGGATGCCAATAAGATGTCTTAATCAATGGCTATGATTGAAAGTTGAGGTATGGACTAGGGTTAGGGAAAAAATAGGGAAAATGATAAAGATGAAGGGTTGAGATTGAATTATGAGATAATTCAATCAAGGGCTACAATTAAATGAGATGCCAAAAGATAAGATTTGATGTGGAAGATAAGATTGGCACAGACAAAGAGGTGATAGGAGAAATTAAATAATAATAAATATTTAATTTAGGTGGCCAATGAATAATTAAATAATTAAAATAATTGTTTAATTATAGAGGAATGTGACAAAGAGGACCTTTTGAATTAAATAATGATTTAATTCAAAATTCAAGAGAGTAGACCAAATTAAATAAATAATAATTATTTAATTATAGGAGAGAAAAAGCTAATGAATAATTAAATAATTAAAAATAATTATTTAATTATAGTGGAAAGTGGACAAAAATTGAATAAATAATTTTTTTTAATTAATCGAGGAGGAATAACGATAAAAAATGAATGAATTAATTAAAATTATTTAATTAATAGAAGAATTATGACTTTAGAAAATTAAAATTATTTAATTATCAAAGACAAAAGGGGAAATGATGGAGAATTTAGAAATCACAAGCCTAGGACAATTTTTAGTGTCTACAAGAATTACTTTAGTCCACCTAGTAAAGTAATCAGTAGCAATTAAAACATACCAGTGTCCAGCTAAAGATGGTGGGTTAATAGGACCAATAAAGTCCAGCCCCCACTGTGCAAAAGGTCTCACCTCAATCACTGACTATAATGGTAAAGAAGCATTCTTCTCTCTAGTAGCAGAGGTTTGACAAATATGATAGGTCCTTACATGATTGTATGTATCTTTGAATATATAGTTGGACAATAGTACCCAACACACATGATTCAATTTGTAGTGGCCATACCTGACCCATGACCTATTCCATACCTATCATGAAGTTCTTCCATGACTCAGGTTGCCTCTTCTTTTCCAAGACATCAAAGATATACCCCTTCATGATTCCTTTTGTACAAAATTTCTACTTTGAGCATGTAGCTAGCACTCTTTAAACATAATACTCTTCATTGCACTGGGTTCAAGTGATCAAGACATTTATGATTTAGCAAATAGTAAACCAAGTCATTGTACCATTCATCAGGTGAAGCATCTTGGAGATGGTATTGTTGGGCTATAATTTCAGGGCCTGTCTCAGCCATTGTCCTTGTCACAGATTGTCCTCTTACCAATTTCATCGGTTGAATTTCAATGTCATATTCCTGTAACATAGTGACCCAATTAGCTTCCCTTCCACCCATTTCATTTCGCATTAATAAGAGCTTCACTACTGGATTAGACACAATTGCAAAGACTCTGTTCCTTAAAATGTAATGTCTGAATTTCTTGACTCCTCTTACCAGTGCATAAGCTTGCTTCTCCACATTTGGGTATTTCAATTTAGCATCCCAAAGAGGAACACTCATGAAAGATATTGGATTCTCATTTCCTTCGTTTGACCTCTGTGTCAACATGTTGGCACAAGAATTATATGATGCGAATGAATATATATAGAAGGGCTTTGTATAATTCAGACTTACCAACACTGGGGCAACAAATATGGCCCTCTTGATTTTGTCAAAGGCTTGCTTTGCTTCAGCAATCCACTCCACCTTCACATCCTTCTTTAGCATTGAATTCAATGGCTTGATTATTACTGCAAAACTAGTGATGAATTTTAGAACAAAATTGATCTTCCCAAAGAAAGACTTCATCTCCTTCTTGCTAGCAAGAGGTCGTATCTTCAAGATTGCCTAGATTTGCTCGGGATCAATGGAAATACCACGTTCAAAAATTACATGGTCCAAAAGCTTTCCTTCCATTACCCCAAATATACACTTTATTGGGATTTAGGGAGATGCCAAATTCCCTACATATTTGGAATACCTTACACAAATCCAAAATTTGATCTCCCCTATTCTTAGAGAAAACAGTCAAGTCATCCATATAGATAATGATGCACTTACAAATTATATCCTTGAAGGCTATGTCCATAGCTTTATGGAAAGTGGCCTATGCATTGATGAGTCAAAATGACATTCTTCTATAAAAAAATGTGCCCCATTTAGTTGTAAAGGTAGTTTTATGCCTATCCTCATATTGCACCATAACCTGGTCATAACCTAAATACCCATATAGGAAGGACATTAGTTGTGACCCATTTACAATCTATAAAACTTCATCCAACGAGGGTACTAGATAGTTGTCTTTTTCCAAAGCACGATTAAGGTTTTTGAAATCCACACACAACATTATCTCACCATTCTTGTTTCATACAGGCACCAAGTTAGCCACCCATGTTGAATGTTTGATTGGAAAAATGATACAAGTAGATAATATTTTTGTACTTCTTTCTGAATGATGGGCTCCAATAATGCATTAATGGGCCTCTGCCTTTGTCTGAATATACTTGCATTAGGTTTCAAAGGAATAGTATGGGTGATTATCCAAGTATCATAAGTTTTAAGGTCTTCATAACTCCAGGCTATAACATCTTGATATGAATGTAATGCATCCATTAACTCTTTTCTTTCTTCTGAGGTGCATACCTTGCCTATGAACACATTCTTTACATCTTTTGAAGAGCCTATATTATACACCTTGCATTGACTAGCTATTGAGTCCTTCTTTGCTTGTTGATGTTGGTCCCTGATTCTATCCAAGTCAAAGATCCTTTCAAGTTGCAACATCCCTCTTGGAATTGTATTTGTCTTTTTATTACTCATATATCCAATTCCATCTCTTGAGGTTTTGTTTCATCAATTATCTAAGAAGTAATCACATCAAAACTTGTAATAAAGTATAAAATATGCTTGTCATCTTTGAATACCTAAAATTTTGTCACTTTATCTGGTACAAAAGGAATTGGAGTAAGCTCAACCATAAATATTTTCAATCCTGACAAGGATAATGGCTACAAAGTGCTAGCTGCTTGTGCTAGAGCATCAATAGTATTATTCTTATTTCAAGGAATTAATTGAATATTAAATACATTGAATCCATCAATCAGATCCCATACTCTATGCCTGTAATTTTTCATCCTTATATCATGGTGTAATATCGCAAAATTGCACCTAGGGGTAATTCCATATTTTAGCATTTATGGCACATTGAAATATTAATGAAAAAATCCCATGGGCCGGAATTTCACAATTCTGACTCCATGAGGACAAGTGGCTGAGCAAAAGAAGCCTGGCGACACGTTTTCTAAGAATATAGGCCTTGGATGAGTGCTTGGCGTGAAAAATTCTGTGTGGCATGCTAGCATATTGTCTATTTCTCGAGTTCAAAACATAGAATCTAGAAAGTTAACCCTTGAGACACATGTCCTGGCGGTTACACTCTGAAAATAACAACTCTTTGTCACCCTTGCAAGAATAAAAGCATCCTTCTGCCTCTCATTTGGAGGTTGGAAGACATCACACTAGCTCTATTTTCATTTTTCTTCAACTTTGAGACTCCTTTGATAGTAGTGCACTCACAGGCGAAGCCATGCCATACTGAGGTCCTCCCAGTGGCAACAACAACTCTCAAGCAAGCACTCAACAATGCGTTTGTGTGCTCTAGAGAGGGCCTTCGACCATGGGTAATGCTCTCTCTTCCTTTCTTACTTTCCTTTTACACACATTTGTTTACTCTTTCATGGTGCAGGTTCTACTCCTCAGCAGGTATTGCTTTCACCACACACTTTGTTTAATCCTTTAGCATTCCTTTCCAGCTTGGCTACCCATGGAGGTGGGAAAACCAAAATGAGGTTTGACTAAGGCAAGCCCCTGTACAGCCACCCAACAACTTTCTCCTTGGTCTTTTGTGTGCAGGTCATGAAAAGGAGCTTGGAGTGAAGACTTGAGTGTTCAGAAAAAGGGTAAGCTTTCTCCAAACATCTTAGTATTTACTTTAGCATTTGGTTTTCTAGTTAGCTAAGCAGTCTCATATAGACTATTCCTAAGTTCATGAGTAGGATCTATTTCTATTTGTTGAGTTCCTAAGTTCTTTGTTACTCAGGACGCCAATGCGTCCTTTAGACGATAGCGCGCCACACTGGTGTCCCAGAATTGCGCTGACATCTTCTGGCCAAGAGCTCCCTCTTCTGGGAAAAGAATCCTTCGATCTGACTCCCACAGGATATATGATTATTTTACTCAAAGCATAACTGAGTCTTAGTTCTTTTTTGTTTTGTCAATCTTTCATTTTGAGGTGTATAAGGGCAGTTCATTCCCTGATGATCTCTTGAGAAAAGGAGAGATCTATGTGCAGTGAATCCCTCTTATATCACATTTTGGTGAACTTGATGTGAACGTCGAAACTTTCCCTGCAATGTTACACGTTCATGATAATGGCTTTTCTAAGAAATATTTCGATATGCTAGAAGATGCTCTAGATGATTTATTAGAGGCACTCTCCCCTATCTACAAATCTCTTGAACAAGTCTCCTCTCAAAGGGCTGAGGGATTGGTAAACATGCTGGTGGTCTCAGTGGCTCCTTCGAGCCCTAAGAAACCTATCATCTACCTAACCCCAACCGACTCTTCCGTCTATGGAATTTCATGCCATAGTGACTCACCAGACTTGTACTCAAGGTTCATAAAAGCTATGAACTCTACATCTTACAATGTTGTTGGACACACATATCCTACAAGAAGTAATAAACAAAACTTGAATTGACAACCTTCTATTCCTACTTCGCAACCTGCTTCTTTACCTCCTTCTCAACTAAACCTTCCTACAACACCTAAGCCTATGATCAAAGCACCTGATGATTATGATCTTGTCGAGCAAATTTGTGTTACTCTGGCTAAGATCTCACTTTGGGATTTGCTTTAGACCACTCCAGTTTATCTAGAGATGCTTCAGGAAGCTATACAAAAGATTCTCTTGCCTACCTCCACTAGGCCCATGGATTTTAATGTGTTGTTGGCTCATATTCATGCAGATTCACCAAATATCACATTCCACCTACAAGAACTCTTGCCCCTAGACATGCAAAAGCAAGTAGAGCCTTTGATGATTATAGTCAATGTTAACAACATCGATATTAGGCATACCCTCGTTGACACTAGTTCAGCTCTCAATGCTTGCGGTATGGACCTACTACCTAAAATTAAAGTTGATTCATCTTCCTTAGCAGCTTCTTCCTTGTACATTTGTGGATTCGATAACACACTGCTAAGATTTAGGTATGATAATACTGCCTTTGTAGCTAGGCCCTGTTACCTTGCCCACGTTGGTCTATGTGATGCCCAAACCCTTACCATGCAACCTCCTCTTAGGGAGACCTTGCATCCATGTTATGGGTGAGGTAACTTCTACTTTACACCATTCCTTGAAATTTGTTGCAAACAATTGAGTAGTTACAGTAAAAGTAGATTTGGAAGGCATTTGCCTCTGTGAATTGGCTACCGCTAGTCATGCTTCGACTATATCTACCCTCAAGAATTGTATTCCTTCTTTGACTACTGATGGTATGGCATGCTCTTCATTGATACCCTCTGTGGAAGTTGTCCCTAGGGCGAGTGTCAAAAATGAAGAACTGCTTAAAGAAGAAGATCTTGAATCTCCCGCATCAACTTCTCAAACAAATGCTTTCCTTGGAGATGATTGGGGTTCCTTGAACTTTTCTGAATTCTTTATCATAGAATACAAGATAGATCCCTCTTGTGTGGACTTCCCAGGTGCCCTTAACATGAAAATGAACAATCCTCCTATGGAGGAGAAGGGGTGTGACCCTATTTAGGAAACCACTCCTTCCTATGGTAAGGAAAACAACCCTCCTACAAAAGAATTTAACATTTGTGAGCCCAAAAAGGAAGGTGGAAATACCCCCGTAGAAACATTTGACATCCATTGGTGAAATGAAATGCTCTATGTGGATCCACCACCTCCTGAGGTTTTGAAAAACCACTATGGATTTGGATATGAGCTCGCTTCTCAATATGGATATGGACAAAAAGGCCTAGGGCATATCGAGCAAGGAATTCAAGTCCCCATCCATTTTAAGTTGTGACAATGCTATTTGGGACTGGGATGTTCCATTGATCAGTTTAAGAAAAATCCTTGGTAAAGTGTTAATATGATTTCAGTCGAAACATTAAACCTTGTTCACCCAAAATTAATAGAGGAAAGGGAACAAGCCGAGAAAATCCCTCTCAATGTCTTCTCTTTAGATGAAGTACTAGAAGATTTTCTAGGTGCCTATTCCCCATTACCTCCTTACCACCACAAAAGATGATTCTTGTATTGCTTGTATAAACAAGCATATTTTAGAGAGCTTGTCTTGAGTATTGACGAGGAGGACCCTCTATCTAACACCAGTGATGATGCCATGATATCTCATCATGAAGACTGTAATACCCTCCTAAAGGGGAACATTGTTGAAATCTCCATGTATCCTGCATCCTTTGAAAAAATTATCAAAATCGGAAAATGTATCTCTTCAGAAGTAGTTGAACATTCCAATCTCTTATGTTCTCATCCCGACATCTTCGCTTGGAAATATGAGGATATGTCTGGTATTGATGAATCTATAGTGGTTCATAATATTTTCCTATGTCTCGATGCCAAGCCGGTTAAGCAAAAAATCCAAAAGATCAAACCTAGGGTTGCATTAATGATTAAGACTGAGATAGAGAAACTATTGAAAGCAAGCTTTATTCGTCCTATCGATTATTCCCCTAGGATTTTGAATATAGTTGTCGTTAGTAAACCTGATGGTCGTATTCGCATATGCATCAACTTTTGAGATCTTAACAAGGCTTTTCTTAAAGACGGTTTTCGACTACCTAATATAGATATGATTGTTGACTCAACTGCATGCCATGCATTGCTTTCTTTCTTGGATGGCTTCTCAGGTTATAATCAGATCCGTATTAACCTGGATGATCAGTACAAGACAACCTTTACTACCCCGTGGGGTACTTTCTCTTATGTGGTCATTCCCTTTGGGTTAAAGAATGTAGGAGCTACTTACCAGCGGGCGATGACCCTAATATTTCATGATTTTATTCACAATATTTTAGAAGATTACGTTGATGACATATTGGTAAAATCGGTGACCCATCAGGATCATCCTAAGAGTTGAAAAGTACATAAGGGAAGATTCAGGTGATTTGCAAATTTATATCTTAGTTGGCTGATCGTACCCTTCCTTTCACTTACTGAAAAAGAATGTTCACTTCATGTGGGATGAGGAATGCCAAAGAGCCTTGGAGTCGATCAAATCCTATTTGGCCAACCCTCTCGTATTGATGCTACCTGGATATTGGTGACTTGTTGCACCCACAAGTCTAATGCAACTTGCATTGGAATCATATTGAATTCACCTACCACACTTACCTCAATCTTGTCTAACTGAGTCAAATTTCACTGGGAAGGAGTAGGGGTGATGCCTAAAGCCTTGAAAACTGAGAATGACATGATGTTTTTGGATGCCCCAGAATACAATAGGTAATTATGCAGATTTTTACTGAATATACAAATGGAAATAAAAAAAGGAGTATCTTGCTTGGCCTGGAAAAGACTCATTAAGGAATCAACTTGAGCCACTTGAGTCTTATCCTTTTCTTTACTCTTATCCTTTTTCTACACTGGAACTTGATCTTTAGCAGGCTAATTAGACTGATCCTTAGTTGGTTGTGAATTTTGTCCTTTCTAGTGACTTCCTTGAGTATTGGTTCGATAAAACCAACTCTTTTCACAGTAGCATCTTGTGGAGACCTAGTGGGTAAATTCTCATTTAATGAACCAAATACAACACTTCTAATGGTTGGAACTCTTAATAGCTCAAAAGTTGAAAGACTTACCTTTACCTTCATAAGTTCCTCAACCACATATTCACCCATTTGGGTCATAGTCATATATGTTTGAGTGCTCCTAGGTTGTTCTACTTGCTTGTCTTTAAGAGTGCCAATATGTCCTCCCTTGGAGGAATTAAGAGATCTCTCTTTTGAAAAGTATTGCATTGGAACTTCTGGGAATGATAGGTTGTTATTTACATTAGGGTCAGGAGGTGTTCTGAAATTATTTGGTGAGGTAGATGTAGTAAAAAGCTGACCAACTTGCCTATTCCTCAAATAATTTAAGGCATTGCACATTGTTGAAACGTTTGAACTTACTCAATCCTACACTCCTCATCTATAGTACCATTATCGATCTCGTCACTATTCTTGAATAATTGAGCCATTGATTCTTCATTACATACCTAATTTGACTTGACACCTTGCCCCATTGACTCCTCCTTAGGTCCATTTTCTTCACCTCACAGGAAAGGAGCATGATTCAATACTAACACAGGTGAATCATATGGATCAGAGGGAAAAATATCTTTCCCACATGCACCATTACCAATAACCTATTTGACTTCCATTTGAAATATAATAGTTGTAGTATGGAATTTGAGACAATCAAATTCAAAATGTTGTGTCATCTTATGGAGCCTACAATATCCAGCTAATGCAATCTCATCTAAGAGGACTATACTTTTTGACTTCTCCTGATTAATGGGTTGGTCCAGTGGTGTTGGTACTCAAGTCTTAGGTCTAGTCTTCCACACCCTATTTTGTCTTGGGGGTTGTCTCTTGTCAAAATTTTGTCTTGATGACTAGCCTCTATCAAAAATTTGTCCTTGACCCTAAGAAAAATCTCTATTATCTCTATTATAATTGTATTGTATTCCTCTCTACGCCACCTACAATTGACTATTTTGATTCCTTAAGTAGATGAATTCTATAGATAACTTCTTTACTTTATATATCAACTCATCCAACCTCTCTTTATCTACACTTCCTGGTGCTGGTACAAAGCTTGCTGAATTCTAGGAATAAGTAGGGGCTGAGCTCAAATTCTGTGATTGGTTCAACACCTCAAAGTGCTACAAATAGGTAGGAATGTTTGTCTACTGGGGAGGGTGAACCGATTGACTTGGACCTTGAAAGTAACTGGGAATGGGTGGAGCCTGACTTATTGGTGGGCCTGAATGTGTAACCAAAGATATCTAAGGGATTGGATTCATCAAGGGAGTCTAATTAGCTATAGCTTGGTTTAGTCCTTGGATTTGTCCTGGATGAGTAGCTAGTCCTAGTGATGGAAAAGGCCCTGACAGATGTTACCTTAAGTCTATGCTAGCCTTAACTACTTTTGCATATGCATCCGTTAGTGAAGCTGGAGGTTGATACTTCCACTTAATGAATGTAAAAGTAAGGCTATCTAGGGCTTCATAATAAACCTCCTTAGCTGAGGCATCATCCACAACATATGGTGGTTGTAATCAGGAGTAGGCACAATGAAACCTATTTTTAAATGAACCTATGGGTTCATTGATTTGCCTCTTGATCGATATGAACTATAAATATAGGTCATAGGGCTAATAGGAATTCTAAATTTTTGTAGGAATGCAGTCTCTAGTTGGTTCTAAATAGTGATAGAACCAATAGGAAAATGATTATACCAATAGAATTCCTTCTCACCCAAGGAATAAGGGAAGAGTTTGCATGCCACAGTCATGATCAATCAATTATCCCTTAGAGTAGTTTGAAAAATCCTTATGTGCTCTTCAGTAGTTCTATTTGGATCATTGACATGGAAATTTGAGCACAAATGCTTAGGATTCTTGGGCATAGCATTATAATTGTTGAAGAATAAGGGTGAAGGGTTATTATCCAAAAAAGCCATTGGTGGTGGTGGGGGTGGTAATGGTTGATTAAGGACTAGTGGAATTTGAATAAGAGTAGAAGTAGGTTAAATGGGAGTGGGTTCAGTCGGAGTGGGCTCATAATCGAATGATGAAGAGATAGATGAGGAAGATTGCCACATGGGTGAAGATGATGATGCCTTCCATTTCTTAGTCCTTCTTGACTTGGTAGGTGCTCCTAACTCTTGGAAATCTTCTTCTGCTATAGAGCTAGTCTACCTTTGGAATCTCTAGAGAGATATGGATGATAGAAAATGATCCAGCTTTGTTGAATCTTCCCTCTTTCTAGCACTAATTTTTTTATCCTCTCTCTTGAAAGTTAAATCTCTATCAACAAGCCTTAATAAATAACCCCAAGGTCTCTAAGGTCAAGTCTTGACAATGCAACAAACAACTTAGTGAAAATGTGATTTGCTAGTAATCAGAAGTCACCTTATGAAACAAATGTTTGAAGTATTTATCATCAAATATAACAATAATGGTGATGCTTCGTGAATCTAATTCTAACAATATTTCAAAGAAATAGAGAAATATGTAGGGTTTGAGGGATATATTTAATCTAAACCTAAGATTAATTGTGCAAATAACAAAGTGTTCAAGATGGACCAATCTTCCAAAACCAATCCTTGCTTAACTAAAACCTAATCTACAATATGACAAAGAAAGTGAAATCTCCAAAGGAACTAAAGATTTTTAGATTGTAAATATTTAAACATGCATTCAAATATTCACAACAGAACTTAAGCGCAAAATAGAGTAGGCTTAGGCTAAATTTACATAGTAATGCACAATCATAAGATCACCAAAAGTATGGAATGAAGATTCCTCAACACCTCAAACACTTTATCATAAACAAAAAATGAACTATAACTAGTTCTAAGATTTACCATAAAACCACTTACTCAAAAGAACTAATAATATACTAGAAACAAAAGAACCATGCATAGATGAAATAACACAAAGAAGAACACCAAAAGACAATTTCTTCACTTGTATTCACTTCACAAATTTTTTGCAACAATTCAAGTATCTCAAGTCTGGTAGCATCAACTACTAGCGACTATCCACCATTAACCGTTAGCCTCACAAATATGTAAGAGGCCTCTATTTATAGAGTTTTACAAGGCATGTCGGCCCAAGGGGAAAAATCAAACTAGGTTTTCTTTACTAGGTCGGCCTTATCATTTTAAAACTTCCTTATTTAATCTTACAATAAAATAGAAAAGTCAACCTCAAAAAGGAAATTTTACAATAAAATCTCAACCCAAAAATCTAGGCATGGCCGGCTTGTATCCTAGGTGAAATTGATGTAAAAAGTACATTTTCAAGGAAACTAGGTGGGGTCGTCCTCTTTGTCTTTATCTTCTCCATTTTTAGAAAGTTCTTTAACTTTGGAAAGTACACCTTCCAGGTCGCCCTGTGCTAGAATTGGTATCAATTTAATTCTCATTTTAATTGTATTTATTTCCTCTCCATACTTGGTCAAAGCTTTTTCCCAATCACCATGAAGTCCTTGATATCTATCCATATTAGAAGTATAAAGTGCAACATCTTCAAGTTGATCTTTCATCACTGGTCCATCATGACCTAGAGCATAAACCTCATGCCACCACCTCTGTAATTGGCCCACATTGATATTTTTCTTTGTAAACTTCCTTCTTTAGTGACAATTTCCAGGAATGCACTGAAATTGTTAGATATTTCTTTCCTTTTATTCTAAGTCTTAGATATTTTCTTAAGTGCCTTTAGCTTTAGGTCATTTCTAAAATTAAGTTATCTATCCACTAAATAACCCTGCTTGTATTATCAACTATAAGGACACCTTTTATCAACACTTCAATAGGAACCCCAAACACCTTGTTCAATTTAGTAATGATGGTGTCATTTGGTGCTTGCTATTCAACAATAAGTTGAACTATGTCATCGAGGAGAGATGATACCCTTTCATACATATGCAATACCATTTCAATATTTACATCTCCTCTTTGACCTACACTATTTAACCATTCTTGGGTGACCTATTGAGAAGATATCATCTTTTCAATTTTCAAGACTGTATCTTTGGACAATAACCCTTCTGAAAATGAAGCCCATTCACCAAACTGTGCATGCAAGGGCTTGACCAAATGTTGAACATATCCTTTCATATCTCTCAATTGTTTTTGCAACCTCTCCTTGGCTTGGGTTTTGCTATTCAACCTTTTCAAATTTTTTTGTACTAACTATGAACCTAGATCCTATACCTACAAGAACACAATAAACAACACATTAATAAGGTCAATGCAAGTTAAAATATAGATCCCTCAAGAAATCCATTTAAATGCAAGAGAAAAGGAATAAAATGAAGAACACAATGAACTTAAAAAAAAGATGTTGAATCCTATTCTAAAACAAATCAAACTCTTAATCTCTTGAGGGAGTTGGTGCCAATTTGATGTGGAAATTGGCCCTTTCCCAACTCCTAAGCAAGCTTGATGAAAATTTGATGATTGTGATCCACTTGGTGATTGATTCAAATTACTTCCATGGAGAAAACCTGCAATAACCTAGCTACAATTGATGGATTTGATTCCAATGCTAAAGCTCTAAGATGAAATTGAAGTATAATAAATTTTCTCAAATTGTGGATGATAGAAATGAAGGATGAGCTCTCTATTTATAGAAGGATGTAAAGAGTGAAAAGGAAAAAGAGATGAATGTGGGACTAATCTTCAACCAATGAGAAGAAGCCACATGTCATCATGTGAATGGTGGAGGAATGAGCACATTTTGATCAATGTGCAAGTTTGAATATTTGAATTTGATGAAATGACATGTTTAGGGGGGATGAAAGAGGAGTTAAATGCCACTTGGCTCAATGCACAAGGACATGTAAGAGATTTTAAATGCTTTGTTGGATGTTCATGTCTATTTGGGGGGAGATTTCAAATTTGAACAATATTCCCACTTGGATGCCTTTTTGAAAGTAAAAAGAGATTTAATAAATCAAATAAATTGAGTTATTGTGCAAGTGGGAAAAGCTAGAGGATGTGACATGCATTTAGATTAGATTAATCAGGATTTGATTAATTTAAGAGGAGATTAGGTGATTTGACTAATTGATTTAGATTTGTGGGTTGAAATAAATCAAAAAGAGATGAAAATGATTAAGACCTAGTTAAATAAATATTTTGATTTATTTAACCAAAGGGGGTGATGTTTGATTAAATTAGATAAATGTTTGATTTATTTAATTTAATAGAGGAACTATAGAGATTTAATTAAATAAAATGAATTATTTAATTAAAAAAGAGATTTAGGAATTAATTAAATAAAATGGTTTATTTAGTTAACAAGAGATAATGACTTAACAAGATAAGATTGATTTATTTAATTAAGAGATGAAATGTGATGAATTTAATCAAATAAAGGTTATTCAATTAAATGTTTAGAAAAGGGGATGATTCAAGATGAACCAGTGTTAGTAGATCAAGATCAGCTGTGTGATATCAATCAATATATTTTCCGTGTCTAAACTAACTCCTGAAGATCTTCCTTTTCCCGCTCCTTTGTAGTTGGACCCAAGTTAATGGTTTCAACATTGTAATCTAAAGAAATTACCTCATCCTTGTACTTGTCACTTTCATGGGTGGTAGTATGGATAACTCTATTATTAGCCTCATCCCTTATAAACTTGGAGACTATTCTAGCCCTTTTCCTCTCTTTGGGGTGACCCCAACTTGCCAAGAACTTATCCCAATTAGGGGTCTCCTCTGCAACGATGGGTTTATGTTTCAACCTCTTTTCTATCCAATCAGGGGTAGCTGATTGCTCTATTTTTGTATCACCCTAGGGAGTATCTTGTTCTTGTTATTCCTTAGAGGGGTCATCCTCAACATTTTTTTCATCCTTGTCACTATCATCTTGATTTTTTTGTTCTTCATATTTATTCTTAACATCCAAAACATGTATAACATATTTTTTAAGGGAGTAGGAAGGCATCTCTTCTGTTAGCTCTGATTCCATATTGTTGCTTTGAGCTTGAAAAACTTCCTGATCCAATTGTTTTCCAAAATTATTTATTTTTCCATTCTTTAGAGTGGGTATATCTTCATCCTCTTCCTCTTCTTGCTATCCTTATTCATTGGGAACATTATCCTCTTCATTCATAGCTTGTTTATCATCTTGCACATCATTAATTGGTGGTATTGGAGGAGAATTAGTTCATGTATTTGTTCCTTCTATTTCCTTAGGAGCATCATCAGGAGGTGCCTATTCAGTATTCTTCTCATGCTTGTCCATTACATCCTCCACATCCTCTATGGAAAGAGTTTTATGCTTAGGGGAATTTCTCCTTACATACACTTGTGGTTTTTCCCTAGAATTCTCAACATCTACTACTTTAGCTTGAGTGGTTTCCCCTTCAGCAATCTTAGCCTTCTTTGAGCTGGCCATTTTTTGGCCCTCAATGATGATTCTCCTCTTCTTAGAAGGTTGGGCTTCTTCAATGCCTTCAACTATTTATTGAGAAGGCCTTCTTTCTTTTGCCACAGGCTACCTCTCAGGATCTTTGCTTTTATCCTGGCTCCTTTTCCTCCTTTTAATAACAATACGTTTCTCTGTGTCTTCTTCATGAGGTTCAGTAGTGTCATCTTGAGTGTTCTCTGTTTCATCCTCTGAATGGGACTCTATAAATCACACAACATATCATAAGTTAATTTAGTACCTGTTGCCTCCAACTCCAAAATCTTATGCTTGACCCATAGCTTAGAGTACCTCATCATAGGCTCATTTAGTTGATTCAAATCAACTATCTCATCTTCTGACCAATTGATAGTCAAGAGTGGTTTATTTTGAAATTGCTCATAAACATGGTATTGCACAAGGAATTCTTCATCATCCACTTGATCTGGAACATTAGATGTCCTCTATAACCTGATCATCCTTAAAGACAACCTAGATCACTTTCTTTTAATCACTTCAAACTCATCCGGTCAGTTAGCCCAATACTCTTCAATATGATCCTTGTGCCTATATTCACAGTTGGTAGTCTTTTGAGCTACACTATATGGATCACATTTTTCTCTATTTTTTTGAGAATACAAATGAAAATGAACCATCTCAACTTTAGAGTAGTGAGCACATTGAATGGAAGGAAAAACTTCTAGACCACCAATCCTCACTAGGAACTCTCCACCAAGCCTAGTTTTATGCATGTTTTTTAGGACAGTGTCAAAAGCTACCAACTACCTAGTCAATTCCAGTAAAATGAGCTTATTAGTTGGATACCTCAACAATCTCATAGGCATTTCTAGAGATCCTTTAGTCCTTATGTGTGAAAACTTAGTAAATTGACTGAACCAATGGCCATATTTTCGAATTAGCTCGATGGCCTCTATTGAAATCCTGATATGGAGAGCATCTTGCAAAATTCTTGTAATGTACATGAGGAAAGAATCATTTAACCTTCTATAATTAGAGATATTGAATTGAAGTTGAGGTTAAAAATCACAAATTATATCCTTGCCCAAAAATCCTTTACAACTTAGGTTCTTGTACTTATTATTTGTGACAAGAAAGTGCACAAGATATGATGTCATTGTGAACTGCAGGGTGTCCTACACATTTCTTAGCTGCATGTCAAATTGTCACTTATTATACCTGCCCAATGATAGTGAACTCCTTTCATAATATGAGAAATCACATAGAACATCCAATATTTTTAGATGAAATCCTCGTCCAATCCCATTACTCTTCCTAGAAGAGTAATCATATCATTATACTCCAGTTTGAAGTCACTCCTATGTAATTGCTTGGGAAACTTGGAATAATGTGACTTTGGTTTTGCAATCCATGAACCATTCATGAGTTATAGGGACCTATTGGGATCCCTCTCATAGAATTCCTCTGCCTCCTTTATGTTTATTTTCACCAATTTTTGATGTGAGCCAATATTGAAGGTCCCAACTATGAATTCCTCGGTCAAGTTTTTCATTATTCTTCTGTGTGGGCTAGTAATCAACCTCTTGCTTGGATCATAATTCTTGGCACATTCCATAACTAATTTCAGACATTCCAATAAAGGTGGAAACCCTAAAACTTGTGCTAACCTTGTGTGTGTCATGATCTGAGCAAGGATAGAAGGTACATCACCAAACATCATCTACTTGAAGTCATAATAGTCCACATGGCCCATATTGGTGTCACTCACTTTTTCCCATGTTGAAGCAATCTTGGATTTAGGCCTAGTACTTACCTTTAAAGTCATACTTCATTTTATATGCTCTAGTGTGGGGCTCCCTTGTAGTTGGTTCAATTGTCTTTACCTTGGACCCCTGCCCCTGGCTAGATTCTACTTGCATCTATTAGGAAAGGTCCATAATTACAAAAATGCCAAGCATGATCAAGAATTATAATCTAATTGCATCATTATAATAATCATGAAAGCACATATGTGAAACCAAATTGATCTTATATCATCATGAAATTAATTAAAATCTACTTGCAAACCCTTGAAAAATCATACAAAGCAACTTCAATATTTTCACACTTTTGTGGATTCGGGTCATTAAAAGATTTTGCAGAATCCATCAGGTGGAAAATTTTCTAAAGCTTTGAACACTCTAGAATCCATGGCACAACACATATTCTAAAATAAGGGAGTTTACTTATAATTAAGTCACATTTCACCTTTAACCTCCTAGAGCATCATTCTTGTCATTTCTATGGTTGAACTCGAGCATTCATTTCTCATCTTTCATGCCTTCAGAATGTTTAAGCTTCCATGGATTTAGAGAATCCGAGTCCTCCCGGATTTTTTGAAGAGATAGACATTCGAATAATTTATGTCCACAAGGATTCCATGAAGGGCACACTCTTTGGGTTTTTCCACCAAGAATGAATTTCATCAGGTTTCAACTTATGGTTTATTTTTTTAGATCTAATGAATTTAACTAAGTCTCAACTCTTGATTTTGATTCGATTTCAAGACTTCTTGCTCATAAGCTAAGATTCAATCATGCATATTGCAATATTGAAAATTTCCTGGTCCTTTATAAAACATTCAATGTGATCAATAAATTCTTCTCCAAACCTGCGCTAAGGTTTAAACATATGGAACTAGGGTTTATGAATAAATTCTTCAATCATGCACTATAGGTTGATTATCCATTTGACACAAACATGCACATGTATAAGAAATCCGAACTCACCAAATTGAAACCCTATCTTTGTGAGAAACTCGGTTTCCTTAATTTGTATCTACGAGAAAAAAATAATGCCCTAACTAGTTCAAGCTAAAATTAAACAACCCAAGCCACACAATTAATTCCTTGAATGCATACAAGTGTTAATTATCCATAGTTGATCATCAAGTGAAATCAATTACAAATAGAGTCATGAACTCAAACAATAGCTATCAAATCAGATCACAATTGGAAATGGAAAGAATATGGTGAAACATGCCATTCAATCACAAGAGAAATCATGAGCTTTATTGAAATCACTAGGGGATACACAAAACTATACCTTTTAAGCTCGAAGAAGTGAAAGTAAGAACACAGGCCTTACTCAAAAACCCTGGGATTGAGATTCAACACTACAGCTACAATAATCTTTAATTTCACACTTACTCACGCACTAGAATGCACCTAGAGCTCTTCCACAAATGCATAACCTTAAAATGAATTGTGGACAACAAGATGAAAGCTTATAAATGAATCCCAAAGAGAGTGTTAATGAATGTGTACCCTACCCATCAGAGACATAAATTAAATGACAAGACCCATGAAAATTATAAAAAAATGACATAGAGATAGATTTGGGGAATCTGCAGAGGTTCGGATTTTCTGAAAGGCAAGACTCTTGGGGAATCAATCAAGAGGTGGATTCTGTGAAGTCCAAGAAATTTGGGTAATCCACATAGGGGAAGATTTAGTGAAATCTAATCCTTCAGGGAAATCCACCGGAGGAGGATTTTTCTAAAACTCATCTTGACTTATGCAATTTGATGCCTAAATAAGATTTTCATGAAACATTCAAGTTCTAGGAATCATCCAAAGTTGAAATGTTGCAAATTGAGACACCTAAAGTGCAAATAAAACCCTTATTCAATCAAGAGAATTGGACCCAAAAATCATAGGAACCTATCCCTTAAGGGAAAAAGGTCAAACCAAAAGCAAAACCATAAAATAAAGCAAGCAAAAGAGGGTCCCTACCTCCGACACAGGGCCATGTGTGCGAAAAGTGCACAACAGGTCCAATGTATAGGGTAGATGTTTTATAATTGATTTTTGACCTAGTTTAATGCATGGGTTAGAGGTTTGAAGGTTTAAGGGTTTAAGGGTTGAGGGTTTAAGGGTTGAAGGATTAAGGGTTTAAGGGTTGAGGGGTTAAGGGTTTAATGTTTGAGGTTTTAAGGGTTGAAGTATTTGGGTTAAGGGCTGATGGATTAGGGTTGAGGGATTGGGGTTGAGGGATTAGGGTTTAGGGTTGAGGGTATAGGGCTGAGGGATTAGGTTTGAGGTTTTAAGGGTTGGGGGATTAAGTGTTTAAGGGTTGAGGGATTAGGATTGAGGTTTTATGATTGATGGTTTAAGGGTTTAAGGGTTGAGGGATTACAATTGTGGGTATAGGGTTGAGGGTCCAATGTATAGGGTAGAGGTTTGATAATTGAGGGTTGACCTAGTTTAATGTATAGGTTAGAGGGTTGAGGGATTAAGGGTTCAAGGGTTGAGGGATTAAGAGTTTAAGGGTTGAGGGGTTAAGGGTTTAAGGGATGAGGGATTAGGGTTGAGAGTATAGGGTTTAAGGGTTGAAAGTTTAAGGGTTTAATGGTTGAGGGATTAGGGTTGAGGGTTAATGGATTAGGGTTGAAGGTTCAAGTATTAAAGGTTTAAGGGTTGAGGGTTGAGGGTATAGGGTTGAGGGAAAGAGAGTTAAGGAGGATGGAGAGATGTGGATACTTCATATCAACAATTTTATGTAAAAGAGAGGAAGGTCAATGTGGGCTCATTACCTTGTCAATGTGGTAGCAATCACAAGGTAGTGAGTTGTTTGAAACATCACTAGGAGACCCCATTTCTTTGGGGCATTTTTTTCAAATAGATCACTACCTTGTCAATGTAGTAAGCTCATAGAAATAGGGTCTCATGGTGATGTCATACCCCATTCAAACCCCATTCCAAGGTCCCCTTTTTGCTATGGCTAAAAGCCTAAAACATGTACTTTTGACAAAACTATGGATGCATGGAAAAAATATATCAAAGCATAATAGTAAGAAAAAGCATAGAAAGGTAGTGAGTTGTTTGAAAAAATGCCTCAAAGAAATATGGTCTCATGGTGATGTCCATCAAAATGAGACCACATTTCTTTGAGGCATTTTTCAAATAGCTCATTGCCTTGTCTATGCTATCACATTTTCCATACATTTTCTATTTTGTGCATATCCTGCAATCATTCCAATCCTTGAAATATCTCTTTGATGTAGTTTTTCAAACAATTCACATGCCTTTTCCATGCTTCCACATTTATCATACATGTATGCCAAGGGAGTTGCAATTTCTCATACATGTATGCCAGGCTTGATTGTGATATAGATAACTATTTTCCATTAGTGTTTGATCCTCCCCATAGTGGGAAAAATTTAACAGTGACAAGAGTCATTTGTGATCTTTGGAAAGCGACAAATTGTAGCAACAAGCATCAACACATGTACCATGATAGTCAGACTATGGAAAAAAACCATAATAGAGGTAACTCTAATTGTTGTTTCCCTAGCTCTAGGTGAGGTTGATCTCAACCCCAAACCTTTTATAGGTTATTCCCAATAAATAGGAGTAAGTTCCCCTTGTCTTGGTCTTATCATGCCATTTCGTATTACCTAGAATGCTAGAAAGTGGAAATATTGTGTTTTAGCTATTTCTCTTTACTTAATTTGAAAACTTCATTTCAAAAATTAATGATTATAATTATTATGTTTTTATCTATTTGTAGTCTGGATATGATTCTAAAAATGCTAGACAGTCATTGCATGCAGTGCAACTAGAACATCATGGAGGGGGATGAGCCTCTCTTGGAAAATGAATTTTTTTACTTTTCTATAGATTCAAGTAGGTTAAAATATCAAATAATCACTTTTCATTGATAATTATAGTTAAATTATTGAGTTTTAAAAGCTTTCAACTAATAACTAGATTAACTTGATTTTGGTTTGCATAAATAGATGTAATTTGGGCTATGCATTTATGAATTTCACATCAGCTAAAGCTACATGGAAGTTCTATAAAGAATTCCACAAGCATCATTGGGCTGAATTTAATTCCAAAAATATTTGTGAAGTTATATATGCCAGACTCTAGGTATGTGCGATCTCTACCAAGGATTAATATATATCTATGTTGGCTTCACAACACTTAATCTTTTATTATGTCTCTGAATCATCTACATTGAAACATTAACCTGATAAAAGTAGAAAGGACATACATTAGTATACCCTTTCACACTATTTTTGATGATCTGATGACAGTGCCATCATCTCCTAGAAGATCACTTTCAAAATTCCAAGCTTGACTATGATATAGATAACCAAAGTGTTATTTGTTGATCATGTTGATAATCAAAGTCAAATTTTAGAATTAGATTTAAATTTGATTTAGAGAGACCTTGAGTTTAGATTTATTAAAGGGAAAGAGATAGACTAAGATATGCATGATAGAATAAGATTGCATACACTTTCTATGATAGGGAATAAAATATTTTATTTTTAGTTTAACTTTACTCATAATTATATTGTTACATGCTTGACATGTTTGGGCATATAAACATACCCTATCTTGAACATTTAATCCAACCTTTCTTGTTAGGATTGGGTTTATTTACCTTGCTTGCACATTGCTTGTGAGGATTAGGCTTATTTACCTTAAAATGGGTCCATTGAGAGTAAATTTCACATATCCCTTAACAATATATCCCTTCTCCTCATATCCAAATATCCTTAATCACCCTTCATAACTAGGTAATGGGTAAATGGCAATGCATAAATGGAGGTACAATTAGTAGATTGCATGAAATGAAAGAAGGAATCTGGTCCTGAGAAGTTTAGGAAGGTGCGTGTGTAGTATATGCAATGGGAAAATGGCAATGCAAAACTAGAGGTAGAAAGTACTAGAATGCAATATGAAATAAAAAAGGAATCTGCTCTAAAAACACTTGAAAAGAAGCAGACCAAAGTGAATGAGATAGATAATGTTTTGAATGAAGATATTCTTCCTACTCTCGAGAAGTTTCAAGGAAGGTGCTTGTGCAACATTTGGAATGGGAAAATGTTAATGAAGAAGTAAAAAACCTGACAAGGTTTTTTATTTGGTAAGAATTTGTGCTGGAAAAGAAAGAGAGAGATGATGCTATAGGTGGATTTGAACAAATGAATTCAAATATTCTTGAACTTAAGATTTCCATGGAGAAAGTACAACTAGAAATAGATGATAAGGAAGAAGCATTGATGACAGAGTAGTTAATATAAAGCTCAAAGTAAAATATATGAAAAAGAAGTTAGAAGATCATGAAAAGGAGTACTAGAGGGTGTTAATAAGTAAGAGCAATAAATATGATGAAAAATGTGTGGATGGTCAAGTTACAGCTGTAAAAGAAATAGTTGGAAGTGTTGAAATTGAAGCAAAGCAACTGAAGACTAAAATTAAACACTTAGAAAAGGAATTAAAAGATAAGAAGAATATTTTATCGTCAATGAAAAGGAGGTTGGTCTGCTCTAAAAACACCAAGGTTAGTTTTTAGTTCATGGAAAATGGGTTAGTTGCATGTAGTGTAAAGTTGCAAAGTTAACTTTCGTTTTGTTTGTCATATGACCAAACTGATAAGTCCAATACGTCTGGATGGGTGGGTTTATGGTATGCAAGGTCTTGTTTCACACCCAAACATGTCAGAAGAGTACGAGCTACATTATATCAGTGAAGTCCCTTAAGAGACCAAAGTGTAAAGGGGAAACAAACTTCGATGAGCGATTACTTGAAAACTGTGGCACTTAGAAACATTTCATATGAGGCTATGGGATCACATAGGGCCTCTCTACAATAAGCTCTTTTGGTTTTTGATAGCTCCAATTCATTTTCCCATGGTAAAGAGTTTTTAGTTGATGGAAAATGGGTCAATTGCATGTAGTGTAAAGTTGCAAAGTGGTGTAACTTTCATTGTTTTCATAATACAATCAAACCGACAGTTCCAATACATCTCGATGGGTGAGTATATGGTAGGAAAGACCCTATTTTGCACCCAAACCTGTCAAAATAGTCTGAGCTACATTGTATCGATGAGGTCTCTTAAGAGGCCAAAGTGCAAAGGGTTAGAAAAATTTGACAAGCGATTACTCAAAAATCATGGCACTTAGAAACATTTCATTTGAGGCTACGGGATCATGTAGGGCTCCTCTACAATAAAATCTCTTTTTTTTATATCTCCAAGTCATTTTCCCATGGTGAAGATTTTTTAGTTGATGGGAAACAAGTTAGTTGTATGTAGTGTAAAGTTGCAAAGTGGTGTAACTTTTGTTTTGTTCATCATACAACTGAACCGATAGTTTCAACACATCCGGATGGGTGGGTTTATGGTAGGAAAGGTTCTGTTTTGCACCCAAACATGATGGAATAGTTTGTATCGGTGAAGTCTCTTAAGAGACCAAAGTGCAAAGGCGCAACAAACGGAGATGAGCGATTACTCGTAAAATGTGGAACTTAGAAACATTTTGTGTGAGGTTGTAGGATCATGTAGGGCCCCTCTACAATAACCTCTTTCAGTTTTTGATTGATCCAAGTCATTTTCCCATGGTGAAGAGATTTTAGTTGATGAAAAATGAGTTAGTTGCATGTAGAGTAAAGTTACAAAGTGGTGTAACTTTCATTTTGTTCATTGTACAACCAAATCGATAGTTCCAACACGTCCAAGTGGGAGGGTTTATGGTAGGTAAGGTCTTTTTTTCACCCAAAATTTTTGGAACAGTTTGAGCTACATTATACCAACGAAGTCTCTTAGGAGACCAAAGTGCAAAGGGGCAACAAACTTTGATAAGAAATTACTCGTAAATCATGGAACTTAGAAACATTCCTTATGAGGCTACAAGATTATGTAGGAACCCTTTACAATAAAGTCTTTTGGTTTTTGATAGCTCCAAGTTATTTTCCCATGGTGAAGATTTTTTAGTTGATGGAAAACAGGTCAATTTCATGTAGAGTAAAGTTGTAAAGTGGTGTAACTTTCGTTCTGTTCATCATACAACTGAACCAACTATTCTAACACATTTAGATTGGTGGTTTTATGCTATGCAAGGTCCTTTTTTACACCTAAACATGCTAGAATAGTTTGAGCTATATTGTATCAATGAAGTCTCTTAAGAGACCAAAGTGCAAAAGGGAAGAAAACTTCGACAGGAAACTAATTAGAAACTGTGACACTTAGAAACATTTTTTCTAAGGATATGAGATCATGTAGGGACCCTATACAATAACCTCTCTTGGCTTTTGACAACTCCAAGTTGTTTGTCTGTGGTGAAATTTTTTTATGCCCCAAAAACTGTCAAATGCATGTAGTGTAAAGTTGCAAGGTAGGCTAATTTTTGTTTTGTGCTTCATGGGGCCAAACAGTTAGTGCTAACATGTCTAGGTGGGCACATCTATGCTAGGCTTGGTGACCACCCTTCATTACAAAAGGGTCATATTCTTTCCTATTCGAAGGGTCACAACTTTTCACCTTTGAAAAGTCACAACCAAATTCATATCATTACTATTTGTGAGAACCTAAATTAAGTTGTTTGCAATATTACCTTTGGTTATATTCTTGATTGAATTCTTCAATGACATAATACATTAAGTATACATAGGAAGCATGAAGCTTACATATGAATAATGGTAAATAGTGAAGTATACACAGGAAGCATGGAGCATACACGTGAATACATGTAAGACATTAAGCATACAAAGTAAGCATGAGGCATAGATGCGAACACATGGTGTATACATAGGAAGCATGAAGCATACATGTGAATACACATAATACATGAAGCATATATAGGAATCAAGAAGCATACATGCGAATACATGTAATACATGAAGTATACATAGGAAGCATGAAGCATACACATGAACAAATGAAGCAATCACACGAAGCATGAATCATAAATGTGAACACATGAAGTATACACAAGAAGCATGAAGAATACAAGAGAATGGTAGCATGAAGGATACACATGAAGCATGAAGCATGGTAGCATGAAGCATACACATGAGTTTCATCCATGAAACACATGAAGCATGGTAGCATGAAGCATACACATGAGTTTCATCCATGAAACACATGAAGCATGAAGCATGAATCATTACTATATTCATATTATTGATTTAATGTTCAATAGTCTTACAGGAGAATAATGTTCAAACTTTATTATATATTTACAATTATAGAAAAGAAGAGTGCATCGAAAACACTTGGATTTTAAATATTTGAAGTAAACCATCTACAAATATCTATTGAAGCATGGATTTATAATGCAAATATGGACACCATCAATACAAAAGATGTGTATTAACCAAATAGCCATATAGGCTTACAAGAATGTCGTATAGGCATACAATGTCAAGTATATGGAATACAAAATATTTCCAAGAATGCCTTATACGCATAGAAAAAAGGACCCCAATCAAAATTCATTGCCCTCTAGGTGAAGAAAAAAGATAACTAGCCTTTGTTCATCAGGGGGATGGAGATGTATATGACACTCATCTACTTTGAACTCGAGGGCTGCTCCTCCTATTTAGTTCTCGATCAAGCTTTAGTTGTTACAATAAAAAGTAAAGACATTAATATATAGAAATCACATTATAAAATATGATATATTCAAAAAAATGAGCACTTATTGCCTCTAAATGATCTCTCTCCTCAATCAAAAGATTTGCATGCTCAGGCTCTAGCGTCCCAAAGTCCTATAGAAACCATCCAAATAGAAATTAAACTACAAATCAATAATCATTTTATTTTTCAATAATAAACAACTATAACAACAATTGTAATTTGAAATTTACTAATCTTCCTCATACCCCCGTGAGATCCATTGAGTTGTCTATTGTGGAAGATACACCATGCTCCAATTCCCTATCAACATTGGGAGGTGTTTATTACTATTATGCTTACTATTTTCCCTATCCATAGCTTGTTCGAAAGCACCTATTTTAGGCTTTTATCCATAGCACCAAGGCAATGAATTGTTTGATAAAATTCTTTGGTAGACATGTATGAAAAATGTGGTAGCATAGAGAAGGTAATGAATTTTTTAAAAAATGCCTCAAATAAATGTAGTCTCATGGTGATGTAATGTCATGAAATTTTTTTTTGTCATGGAATTCCATCCCCATGAGACCACATTTATTTGAGGAACTTTTTCAAACAGTTCATTGCCTTGTCTATGCTATTATGTTGGGATTGGGTGGATGGTTATGAGATGGAGGGGGATCGTGACATGAATAGGGAGGGGTGTTTTGATCATGAGGGGCAGAGGATCATTAGATGGGGTGGAAGGTGTACTTTGAGACCATATTTCAAGAGCGATCACACAATGGAGTGGAATAGGTACTTTGATTTGGACATTGAAGGATGCCATTAGATGAAGTGGGGGAGGGGGGATTGTGAGAGTGGGATTAATGGATATCTTGCTCTTGAGATGGAAAGATATAATTAGATGAGATGGAAGGGATTTCTTTTTCTTGATTGGAAATGGGATCATGAGATGAAGGGGGATCATATGATGGAGGAGAAGGGTTTCCTTGATCTTTATATGGAGGGGAATCTATGTTAGCATGCTTTGGATTAGGAGATGGACATAGTTCATTTGATATGGATTGTGTGATGAGGGTGGAAGGTTTTATAGACTCTTCAATTTGGATAGATGGATTGATAGGGGATTCATAAGATTTAGGGTATTAGGGTTTATCTTGATGTGGGGGTGATGAAGGTGGATGCATGATATGGGAAGATTGTACCACTTTGTTTTTGCATGGAAAAGCAACCACCTTTGTAAATATTCCTTGGAGGAAGTTATTATGAGAGACATGGGATGAATTTTTTTGGTAATAGTGAGGTGATGTGTATTTTAAGGATGCGGGATATGAACAAGTGGGATAAGAGGTGGGAGCTTCCATGGATTGGTAAATTGAGGACGAGGATGAGGACCTTGAAAAGGATTTGGAGGGGAATTTTGGCTAAAGGCTTGGTTTCTATTGTCAAAGGAAGGGGAAGGATAAGAAAGAGGAGATGGATTGGGATTGGATGAAGGTAGGGAGGATGGAAGCTTAGCACCAATGCCAAGTAGACATCTAAGCATGTCATCCTTATAATTATGGAAGTTGTAAGTGAGGATAAAATTAGTGGTGGTGGATGGGGATGATATGGATGGGACTTGAGGGGAGATTTGGATAGGGGATTGGTGGAAAATTGGAGCATTCTATCTATTGAAAATGGATTTAAGGTGATCCACAATGCTCTCATTATCATCATCGGGATTATATTCAAGTTGGTTGAAAAGGATATCATCATCATCATCGATATGGTTGGGGTTGGTTGGAATGGATGAAGGTGGATTAGAATAGATTAGTTTGGATGAAGGATAGATTAGATGGTTAGACACGATGAAGGATTGATTGGAAGAAAGATTGGTATTGGTTTTGGAAGAGGATGGAAATTAGGATGATGGAAATGAACTTGGGGATTGGAAGAATAGGATCTAAGGATGAAGATGAAGGATGGGATTCAATTTTGGGATCAAATCCAAGACCTTAAAATGATTTTATTTGATTAAAGAGGATTATCTATTCTTAAGGTAGTGAGTTGTTTGAAAAAATACCTCAAAGAAATGTGGTCTTATGGTGATGGAATGTCATTCCATCACCATGAGACCACATTCTTGAGGTATTTTTCAAACAACTCACTACCTTGTCTATACTATTGCTTACCATTATGCTTTGATAGATTTTTTCCAAGCATCCATAGTTTGTTTGAAAGCACCTATTTTAGGCTTTTATCTATAGCAACAAGGAAGTGAATTGTTTGATAAAATGCTTTGGTAGACATGTATGGAAAATGTGGTAGCATAGACA
The DNA here is from genome assembly GCA_007258455.2 of Sequoia sempervirens. Taxonomy (NCBI): domain Eukaryota; kingdom Viridiplantae; phylum Streptophyta; class Pinopsida; order Cupressales; family Cupressaceae; genus Sequoia; species Sequoia sempervirens. Next base: position 9,896 of record VDFB02099232.1, on the reverse strand, counting down.
AGGCAGTGATGTTTGAAAAAATGCCTCAAAGAAATGTGGTCTCATGGTGATGTCACTACCTTGTCTATGCTATTGCTTACTATTATGCTTTGATAGATTTTTTCCAAGCATCCATAGCATAGACAAGGTAGTGAATTGTTTGAAAAAATGCTTCAATAAAATGTGGTCTCATGGAATGCCATGACAAGAAAATGCAATTGGTAGCTACTCCTTGTTATTAGTTATGCAATGTGAAGTAATTGCATCACTGCTTATGTTGACTTTCTAAAAAACTATATTGTAATTGAAATTTTGTCATCTATCAATGTCTAGTTATTAGTTATGCAATGTGAAGTAATGATTTGAGTTTGAAAGATGTGTAATGCAATGTAATCAATGATATGAATATAAACTACAAAAATCTATTAAGTACAATTCATTAGTTAACTCTTTATTCTATTACCTGGGTGAAGCTTCGAAGTCCACGACCACTAGGAGGTGTTGCCGTGAAATCTCCAAGATTAACCTATTCAACATCCAAAATCAAATATTAGAATACCATTCATATAACAATTCTATTCACATGTAATATTTATAATTTTTTACGAGTTACATACCTCAGAAGTACATGTCGTAGCATAATATGGAGGTGGAGGATTGCTGAAAATTGAATGAGCATCGTGACTCTAAAATTTCATTACAATCATTAAAATAAATTAGTTAATCTTGCATTTCAAAAATGAAATTTAATAAATTAAATTCAGTGAAATTGTTAACATTTACCTGAGTATCAAGGTTGAAAGCCTCATTCAGGAGGGCATTTGTCATCACCAATTGGTCAGTTGCAGATGTAGCCTGCACACTTGCCTCTTGACTATTTGTGGGGTCATAACCACAGGTGGATCTACAAGCCTGAAAAATATGGGGTGTAACCCTACCCCTTGAAGTCTCCCCCAACTCACACTATATTGCAGGATTGACATGCTCTATGATGCTCTGGGTCAAGTAACTAATAGACTATAGTGTCCCAACCTCAACACTCTCCTTCACAACAGAATGGATAGCCATGTGCTCATAAGCTGGTTTGGTGAGTGCTTGTCTCATTGGCCACTGAGGATCAAGACATGCTTCTAGTCCATCTTGTGCAAACCCACCACCTCTACCCTAAAATTCTTGCATATCAAAATAGTTGGGGATTTTGTTGAGGAAAAACTCGCAGTAGAGTTTCCTCAAGAAATATTGCGATACCTCATTATTGTTGCATGGAGGGTGGTCAAAAACCATCCATCACCTCTGCCAAAAATGGTCCTTTATCCCTTGGTGGTTGCACCAATGGATAGGAAACCTCTTGCTTGTAGCGCGTAGAGGTTGATTTGTTTGTGGGTTTGTGAAAAGGGAACACAAGTAAAATTTTGTAATTTTTTCATTTTTGAGTTGTGTCTAGGATAGTTTATCTGCATAATATTCTCCATGCTCATGTCTCTTCTTTGCCCAACCACTTAATTGCTTGCTAGTTGAATCTACATTTGTTAACATAGCTTCAGGTGATTGTGCAAGTGTGGTTCTTTGCAAGGTTGAACTTGCTGGATCTTTCAACCTCGCAATTAAATCCTCAATTTGTTTTTTTTTTTATTTTCAATTTTCCCCTTGATTTTTTTTGAGTTCTAGGAGGATGTTAAGGAATTGTTGGAGGACTTTGTTGGGGTGGTTGTTCGTCAGGTATTTGGTCATGAGGTGAAGAAGGATTTTGAGGAGGAGAAGGAGGTGAATTATAAACTCCTAAAAAGTTAAAGAAATTAACATAAAAAATATATTAAATCTACCTATTTAAAAACAAATTCACAAAAATGGAATAGTAAAAGCTTACTCTTTTGAGCTCCTCGTTGATGTGGCAGAATTTTAGCAAAGAATTGGTGAAGAATTGATGAAGAAACATTAAATTTTGGCTCTCAATAATGTGAGCATGCTTGGGAAGGGCTTGTAGGTCGCGGATGGAGGAATAGAATAGTGACATAATGAATTGAATTTTCTTTTTTTTTTCTTATAATATGACATAACACCCTTGTGTTATGGCTTTTCAATTTTTTTTTAAAAAGTTTCCCACTTTTTGACCCCTCATCCTTTTGCACCCACTCAACTATTCTAATTTAGTTGTTAACTAAAATTGACACAAGTGAGTGCATGAAAATACATACACACATGCATGCGCGCGCACACACACACACCAGTTAAGGAGACAAGGAGAAAGTTGAATCCTCCTTCCTTTGATTGCTTAGTTATGTGGATACATTATTTAAATTATTTTAAAATTTTAATTTTACTCTTCCAATTAAATGACTAAATTTGTAGAGATAATTCTTCAATCTAATATTTTTAAATTTAAAATAGTATTAAATTAGAAAAATAGGAAAGTAAAACTATAAAATATATGGGATGGAGAGAGGAAAAGGTTGACAAGTATTGAAGGGAGCATCAAGGAGAATGCTTTCAAGATGAAATTAAAGGCTTGGGATCAAGGTTAAGATTCAATAAAGAAGGATTTAATTTGCATTCTAGGTAGGTGGTTCTATTATCCTTCTCCTTGTGTAAATAAAATTAATTATTCAATCTAGGAATAAATTCTTTATTAGTTATTGAAAAAATTCTATGTATCTAGTTTTGAATTACAAATAGAGAACATTTGAAAACTTAGATACAAAACATATAGAGAGAAAAATGCAAAAACTTATCAAACAAATTTCTCTAAGGAATTATTCATTAGTAAACACTAGTTTTAAAATGATATCTCTATCTAGAAATCTTAGATTTGTTATATTCAATATATATTGTATATATGTGTATGTATATATAGAATTGTATGTGTGTGTGTGTGTGTGTGTGTGTGTGCATGTATAATATTTACTTTTTTCGATTAGATAATGTTGTGTGAGTCAATATTGCTCTTTGTTGAGAATTCCACCCCCCCCCCCCATACGCATAAAGCGAGAGAGAGAGAGATGGGGGGGGGGATGTGTATGAGAGAGAGGAAAATATCAACTCACGATCTTAGTGGGTATTTTGCAAGATGGATATCAAGAATAATGACCCCTTGGGAAGGTTCTTGTAGGCTTTCTCTAAGGGCTTGATTATAGCAAAGTTTGAAGAGTTTTAGAAACTTGTCAACCGGGACCCTACCCTCCAATCCCCTCAACAATTGGGCCAACTGGAGGAAATAAAAAAAGGCCTCAGATATATTTTAACTTCCTAAACTCTTTCAACATAAATATTTTGGTTTAAGAATAATACATTGTAAAACTAGTGCACATTACATTCAAACCATTATGTAAGAGTTTGGAATATTGGACAAGTGTTGTACACTTTCCATGTTTAATAGTTAGGTGGGATTATCCTTGCAAGTTGTTTTGATTTAGAAAATATATTTTTTCAAAAAAAGTAAATTTGAGTAAATTATTTTAGGTATTTTCTATTTTTACCCATTTTTTAAAATACTCACGTTTATCTTATACATGATTTTGTGCAATGTGTAAAACCTTTTTGATGTTCCTATTTATATCCACACATGCTTAAGGATGAAGTAAAATAAATTCATATTGCATTAGACAACATTTGAGTTTACATAATAGTAAGAAAATATCATGATCCATTTTTCTTCAGTGAAAATATTACATATTGTCTTTGTTTTCTATTATTCTATTTTTTTTCTTCAAATTGTATCTATAGTGCTTCTTCCTATAAGTTTATCAATTTTTTTCTACATAAAAAACTAACATTAAAATATTTAATTGACTTTAAACCAACAAAAACATGTCATGAGATTAAGTTTGTATGTTTGTGGGATAAAGCATGCTAATATCGAGACAATCTAAAAAAGTAATAATATATTAGAGAAGAGCTATCCAACATTTTATATATTCAACAAATATGATACTCTTATTTTTTATTAATTAGATTATATATTAAAATTAAGATAAACATGTATAACTAATCCTTAAAAGATGGTTAGTTGTATAGAACCATCTTCTAAAATGAAATCAACAAAGCTACCACAAAACAAAGAATTTAAGTGTTTGAGAAAGGAGATATCTAAATTACATGTTCATTATAAAAGATAAACATAAAACAAATTAAACTAGTACAATAAAACCAACAATAGAAAGAAGTCTATATACTAAATTAGATGTCTATTATAAAATATAAACAAGAAATAATTCAAAAAGTAGTACAATAAAACCAACAATAGAAAGAGGTTTATGTGCTAAAGCACACAATAGAAAGAGGTCTAGACCATCTTAATTGTCCCAATACAAGATAACCTATTTAACGCTTAAATTTTAAAAACTAGTTATTCTCTCAAAAGTGAACCCAAAATAATAGATACATGTTACTACAATACCTTTTTTTTAATATAAACAAGTCGAATTATATAGATGTCGACAACTCTTTAGGTATTTGCAGAGGAAGGAGGTACAGGTTTAAGTAGCAATGGCAAACCGTGAGTAGGGTAAGGGGTGAAGTACATGTTAGTCTTTTCGTCTGCCTCCACTAACTCCCAATCATATCTCAACACTAAATGATAAAGAAACACTTGCATTTCTAGCTTGGCAAACTCATTTCCTGGGCAGATTCGATTACCCTGTCCAAAAGGGATAAAGGAAAATGGCTCATGTGGCTCATTGAAGCGATCAGGATCAAACTTTTCTGGACTTTGAAAATATTCTTCTTTGTTGTTTGTCTGCCTTATGGAATAATGAACCTGCACAACATCCACACTTAAATTTTCAAAAACCATGTGAAAGATGACCATTGAATTACTATTTATGTATGTATACTGAATACTCACCTTCCATCCCTTGGGAATAGTAAAACCCCCGTAGACAATATCTGTTTTGGCTTGCTTAAATCCTCCATTTGTAGGGGCCACGATGCGTAGCCCTTCTGAAATTACATTGCGTAAGTAGTGTAGACCACTTATGTCATTCCAGGTTAGCGGCTCTCCTACCTCCTTGTCATCCCTAAGCTTTGTACATTCTGGTTGAATCCACATAACATTTAGTAATGTTGATCATTCATTCGCATGAAAAATATGAATCTATCTTCCATAGAAATGAAATCGTTAAAGAAATTTGATCCATTGTCTAGTTTTGAATCAAATTCATTGATCATTCATTCTCATGAGAAACACAAACCCATCTCTCATAGAAGTGAATGGTTAATGAATTTTACTCAAAACTAGACAGTTAATTCTAATAGGAATATCATAATATTAGTAATATTGACATATAATTATAAATGATAATGGAATTGAAGTCTAGTACAGTAACAAAGTATCTATTGCTCCTCTAAAATCAAGTCAACTGAATGCACAAAGTTTTTAGATTCAGCTGGATAAATATTATAGACAGTGAAAATCTGATGTCTTTAAATGATATACTTCATTGAAAAAAATTATCTTTGATGCAAAATAAATTTTATACAGTTGAATCCAGAAAAAACCTACATACTATTATGAACCGTGAAATCAATTGTAAGAAAATCTATAATATAAATGTTTTACCAGAGCATAGATTCCTATTTGAATTTGATAGACAATTTTTGAAAAAGAGATGGGATTATAATACTTGCAAACTACCTACAGTTAACACCAATTAAACACGACCAATCGAATCCAGTTCCAAGCCTACTCAGGAATTTTACTCCTCTTTCAAGGCCTGCTTTCCTTTTTTAATTATATTCAATATGCAAAGAGCTGTGAGATACACATTGAGATGAAGAAGGAAGTGATTGTTCTGATGTTGGCAGAAACTCTTTCCATGTTTAAACATACAAGCTTTTCTGATATAAAAATGAAATCTACAAGACCAGAGCAGGACTAATGACTACCTTTGCGAAGGCGTTGTAACACGTGAGGCGTGATAGAGAGGTGCTTGAGCAGCGTGGCCAAGGCGGAAGCCGTTGTGTCGTGGCCGCCAGCAAAAAGCCCAATCAAATTGTCTGCAATCTCCTCCTCGCTCAAGCTGAAATCGCTCCCTGCCTCCCCTGCAGACAACACCAAGTCCATGAAGCTCTCTCCACCCCCTTTAGAATTTTTATGCTGCTCAATCTTTGAACGAATCATAGCAACAATGGCCGCGCGGGCCCGTTTGGCCTTCCCAAAGGTTGTCCAGGGAAGGTCAAGAGGGTGAGACAGAAACCCAGTGCTCAACTCATGGAAGTGTCTCTTAAAACACTCAAATTCTTCCCCTGGCTGCAATCCCATTAAAAATTCCGCAGCCACGGACAGGGTCATGTCCTTAATCTTCTCGTAGGCGCGGACTGTCTGGCCAGCATGCCACTCCGACTGGAGATGCTGCACCACAGGCCTCTCAAATCTCCCAATGGCCATCCTCAGAGTATGTTGACCCAGAACAGAGAGGATAATCTGCCGGAGCCTCTTGTGGCGGGCTCCATGGGACGTTGCCATGGCCTGCTCCCCAACCAGAACCTTCACAGACTTAGGCCAGCTGTTGAGGAACAGCTTGTTTTCATTGATAAGAATGAACTTGTTAGCCTGGGCACCCAAAATCACCACAGTTGGGCTGCCCAGAATATGAGTTTTGAAAACCGGCCCATGCTCTGCCTTTCGCCTGTCGTACCACACGTCCGGGTTGTGAGAGTCACTCCACGACCCGATGTAGTCCACAGATTCTCCCCAATATGGAAGGCCCATTCTGCCTGGCGGAAGTGTAGGCATATTGCCCTTAGCTTTCAGCCTTACAGCTGACAATAAGACTGGGCCATAAACAACCGCTGAACCCAACACAATATACACCATTGCAGCTGCTGCCATGAAAATGCAGGCGGCCTCTAATGGAGTCCATGTTGGAAACATATCCCACAACCCCATCTCTGAATTTTTTGTTTAACAAGAATGAATTTGTTTGTTTCATTTCAAGAACGACCTGGACCGACCTTAGTGATTTAATGGTGTAGGATGATTATAGTCAAATGGATTACACCCACAAGTAGATGTGGACCAGGACAACTCGCCATTTGTTTTAATCGGGTATCTCAATTTTCAAACAAATAATCGAATCTCAGTGTCTGTACCTTCTCAGTTTAAGCCTAGACGTCTCTATAACAAAGTTTGTCCGCACTGTTCCATCCATGATTAGAATTACTATCACAATAGAAAACCAAAATGACTTCTCAATTATTTCACGTGCTTTTCACATCTGTGGTTGAAAAGATAGACCCATCTCCCATAAATCACAATCATTATTTTGATTTTCATTTCATATATTGACAATATCTCAAAGATGCTTCTCAAGAACAATCCATCTATACATACACAAAGGCACAAGTATTGACAAACATAGGATGAAACCATGCCACAAGTAAGATTCGGTGTGAACTTGTTCAAGAGTAAACCAAACATTATAGAGAACTTTGTGATAATGTATGCAATGTTGGTTCAATAAGAAATTTCTAAAATTCATTTGTCAATTATAATTTATATCAAAAAATCACTCATTGAATATTTAAGAGTGAAAAATAGATTTATAAATTATAAAATTTGTAAGCAAATTTGGGATGTTAGGTGCATCCCAACCCTCTCTTTATCAGTTATATTTATCAATCACAACTCTTCATTTAAATTTGATTGTCATTTAAATTATTCTAAACACCCCAAATTCACTTACTAATTTCACATCAAATTCAAATGACAGCTTAATTGCCCGAGTAAAAGATAACCTATTTAACACTCTTAAATTTTAAAAACTAGTTATTGTCTCAAAAATGAACCCAAAATATTAAATAAAAGTTGCTGCAATACTTTTTCTTTAATAGAAACAAGTGTGATTACATAGATGTCCACATCTCTATCTTTATATAGTGAATGATAATAATGTAAGTATACATTTGAACAAAAAGTCGTCTTTGACTAAATAGTCACATGCAGGAGATCCCATCTATCAAAACATTAAATACTTTTTAAACTTGACTTGTTATATACTTTCTCCCATCATTTTTATCATTAAAGAATTTTCCAACATCCTAAAAACCCTTTAAAGTCTACAACAATTTTTTCATGGCTATGTTGATTTTATTCTACTGAAAAACAACTTGTTCATGTATTTGTAGAGGAAGGAGGTGCAAGTTTAAGTAGCAATGGCAAACCATGAGCAGGGTAAGGGATGAAGTACATGTTAGTCTTTTCGTCTGCCTCCACAAACTCCCAATCGTATCTCAACACCAAATGATAAAGAAACACTTGCATTTCTAGCTTGGCAAACTCATTTCTTGGACAGATTCTATTACCTTGTCCAAAAGGGATAAAGGAAAATGGCTCATGTCGCTCATCAAAGCGATCGAGATCAAACTTTTCTAGACTACAAAAATATTCTTCTTTGTTGTTTGTCTATCTCATGGAATAATGAACCTGCACAACATCCAGACTTAAATTTTCAAACATTGTGTGAAAGATGACCATTGAAATATTACTTAGAATACATAAGTATACTATATGTTGTATACCCACCTTCCATCCCTTGGGAATAGTAAAACCCTCGTAGACAATATATGTTTTGGCTTGCTTAAATCCTCCATTTATGGGGGCCATGATGCACAACCCTTCTGATATTACATTGTGTAAGTAGTGCAGACCACTTATGTCATTCCAGGTTAGTGACTCTCCTACCTCCTTGTCATCTCTAAGCTTTGTACATTCTGGTTGAATCCACAAAAATTATTAGTAATTTGTTGATAAGTAGAGGTATTTTCTATTGTGAGTTTGTTTTTAGAATTCAATTGTGCAATTTTTGAATAAAAAATCTATTGCATGTAGTTTTTAAGTCAGAGTTATTGATCATCCAGTCTCATGAGGAACACAAACCCATCTCTCATAGAAGTGAATGGTTAAATAATTTGACTCAAAACTAGACAGTTAATTCTGATCGGAATACCATAATATTGGCGTATAATCATAAATGATAATAGGATTGAAGTCTAATATAGTAAAAAAGTATTTGTTGCTCCTCTAAAATCAAATCCATTGAATGCATGTAGTTTTTGGATTCCCCTCCTCGCTTAAGTTGAAATTGCTCCCTACCTCCCCTGTAGACAACACCAAGTCCATAAAGCTCTCTCTGCCCCCTTTACAATTTCTATGTTGCTCAATCTTTGAATGAATCATAGCAACAATGGTTGTGTAGGCTTGTTTGACATTGGCTATCCAACCCCAAGAATGCACCTAGGCATGGATGATATGCCATGCATCCATCCATTCTACGAATACCCCTTGCCATAGTGTCGTGCCTCTCGTGTTGTGCAAACACAATAGTCCGTGCAAAACAGTAAATAAAAGTAGAAAATAATGTAATTGACAGTGTGACATTTTTTAATTTTCAAGCATAGTACAAATATTCATAATATTTACAAACTATTTATAAACTATTTAATGTATTTTTATATGTTTAATAATTATTATATTTTATAAACTGTTTATAAAATATTCATAATATAAAAAAAATTACAAATTTTTTAATATATTAAAAAAATTGTATATATTTGTTTAATATATTAAAAAAATTGTAATTTGTTTTATATTATGAATATTTTATAAATAGTTTATAAAATATTATAATTCTTAAACATATAAAAATAATTTTATTATATAAAAAATGTAATGAAATCTTTTTTTTAATAAATATACTAACTCAAAATTGATATTAGATATATTTTTATTAATAAAATCAATTTTTAATCAATTTTTAATCAATTTTTTAATTTAAATTCTATAAAATATTCAATAAATAATATAAGAATTATATAATTTGCATTTTAAATTACATAAAATATATATATATATATATATATATATATATATATATTGAAAAATATATTTTATTATATATACAAACACATAATTTATTATATAT